>JAVXUM010000030.1:15197609-15213376 GCA_035590655.1 Pouteria glomerata
CTATCCCTTCAATCCACTTTTCGAGCCAAGCAAGCTCGGGAAAAGAGCCTAGTAAGAGAAAAAGACCGCTGAAAAAATAAGGTACTAAGGGTTGCTTTCTTCTGGGTAGGCTTTCTTTGTACATTCATACATGCCTTAGAGAGAAACTGAAGTAGCACGAGCTAATACGGAGTAGGAGGAGTTGACGTCGGGGAGGAGGAGACGCTGACAAAGAGGAGTTGACAGAGAGGAAAGGAGGAGGAGGAGCTGACTATTACAAAGTTTAGATAGAGAGAGACGCTGACAAAGAGGAGTTCACTTCGAACCTTTCACTAATTTATCTAAAACATTTCCCCAACCCCAAGAACATGAAGATGAAGCCCTTAGCCTTTAAAAAATCTTTAGACTAACAACATTTGACCAACACCACTCCTGCACACAAAGAATTAGGCTGTGCAAACAGCCTCCAAGCCACTACAACCAATAAGGCACGATTAAAGGATTGCGAGTCTCTCAACCGGTCAACCTCAAACCCTCTTGACTCTTGAGGAATAGGACTGCAAAGAGCTTTCCATTTCTTCCAGTATTTGAAATATGAATCGTAGATGGAAAAAATAAATAAATTAAAAAAAAATCAAATTTATTTTATTTTTTGGCTGTGTTTAAGAAAAGAAATAGATTTTATTTGCAAAAATTTGATTTCCACCTGCTTAAGCATAAAAAATTTATTTGTAAGTTTATTTTTTCTTTTGGTTCTCCTTTCCCTTCACAAAATCTTGTGCCAAACATAGTGGTAAAAGAGTCCGATTCAAATAGCTAAAATTACCCACTCATGCATAAAATGAAAATAAAATACAGGGACGTAAAATAAGGTCAAGAGGTAAATTTTATTTTACTTTTTTAATTGAGTTCAGAAAAATGAGAATACAATAATTTGATACTAGTCTAGTCAAAAAATACAAAATCACTTTTTTCAAACGCGTACAAAGATAGCAAAAATTAGTACATTTATTTTTAAATCACTTTGGTTCTCTCTCTGCAAATCCATATTACAAACAACGTTATAGAGGACAATACAAAGGTGCCACCTTTTAGATATAATAATAATAATAATAATTTTTACTTAATTAAACATAAAAAAAATAGCACGAATTAGTAATTTTATTTTCTAATCACTTTTTTTTTTTTTTTTTTTGCCCCTCAACAAGTCTATATTTCAAACATAGTATCATACACGGGATAAAGATGGCTAAGGTGGCACAATTTGCTTCAAAATGAATTGTTAGCATAAAGATTTTCAAATAACTAATTGCACATGATTATTTCAAATTCATCATGACTCATGTTAGATGTCATCTCAAATTCTAGTTTAAATTAACATTTGAACCACCAAATGTGTATTTGAAGTAGGCTTCTTCAATAATTAGTGCAAAATGGGTCTATTTCAAATTTATAAATACAAACCCACCTTAGGAGATTACAGTGATTCTGTTGCACTTTGTAGTGATAAGATTGTAGTGCAAAATGGAATGATAGAATTACACTCTTTAGTGATAAAATTTGCAGTGTTTCTGGCCTTTTGTCATCTCAAACAACCATCTTGGAGTAAATTAAGTCCTCACCATTGTCAAGTTTCCCTGCAAAAGTTCCTTCCACCAGTCTTTTAACTCTTTACACAACCAGCAATAAGAACAGACCGCTCCTCAGCATCATATGGAAGCACTCCTTCCGTATACCAACAATAGTCTCTACAAGAACAATTTACTTTCGTGAAATGACTAGTTCTCATTCAAATTCCACTGCATTTCAGGGCTCTGATAATACATTCAATGTAAAATAGTTTCTGGAAGACATTTACTCATCTTTAAGGAAAATATTTTTCAAAAATACAAATAAATGTGTTTTCTAAAAACAGATTTTATATTGAAACAAACGGAGCCTCAAAGGAGAACATGGAAGCAAATTGATGAAGTTGATTTCCAATGCCACTGACAAGGAGTCATTTTAACTTCAAATTGCACATATTGAGTCCAATCCAAAACCACAAGTAAAATAGGTGGGCAAGTGATTGAAGCAATTTCCTCATAGAGCAAGCCTCAGTCCCTGCAGCGGCAATAACTGCAGAAAGGGCCATATGAGCCTCAAGACAAGCCACTAAGTTGTGGTTAATCTTTAAGGCAGTAACTTCCTGGAGTTAATGGTACTCATACAAGTGATCATTCAACAAATTGAGCCACCCTGAAGGCCGAAATGGTCTCTGAAGCAATGTTGAGCTGCTGATCCTTATAGATAAACCAGTTTGAAGGAATTGGAATCCATACCAATTTGAAGGCCCTTGAACGTGCATAGTAGTTTTCCAGGGATGCTATTAATATTTCCACATGCAATTTGCCAGCATCCTGCTATGACTTGTAACAATTCTTCCATGGGGAAGTAGCTAATAGAACTAATTGGAACATTCCTTCTCAAAGATGACTTTGTTACTAGGATAAAACATGTAAATCTTCTAATAAGCTGTACATTTCATTTGCTTGTGAATGTGATTTATCATTTGCTCCAAACCTGTGAACTCTTTTATCAATCTCAATTGTACTGTACCCATGGACCTTCTTCAAACCTATATTTCTCATCATCGATCTTATCATTCTAAACTCATCCCAGTCACCCCCTTCTGCAAATATATTAGATAATAGAGCATAATATCCTGTATCATCTGTCTCTATATCTAAAAGGTTTCTAAGAATATTTTTAATCATGTCCATCCTTCTGTATATTCGACAACCATTAAGTAGAGCACCCCAAATACCAGCATCTGCAGGGAATGGCATCGTGCTAATGATTTTATATCCTCCATCAATATCACCAGCTCGGCTCAAAAGATCAACCATACAAGAGAAATGTTCAGAAGTGGGAACAATGTCAAAGTCCCTTGTCATTGAGCTAAAATATGACTTGCCTTCGGCCACATACCCCGCATGACTACAAGCAGATAGAATATTCATGAAAACAACTTCATTCGGTTTTATTCCTGAATCTACCATTTTCTTAAAAAGTGAGATAGCAGTGTCAATTGCTCCATGCATCCCATAACCGGCTATAATGGCACTCCATGACACTACACTCCTCTCTAACATGCTATCAAAAACTCTCTGAGCCATCTGAAGGTCTCCACATTTAGCATACATGTCAGTTAACGCTGTATCAATATACATTTCCTTCACTATGCCAAAGGTAATGAGCTTATGGTGAACCCATTTTCCCTTTCCTAAATATCCTACTTTTGAGCAAGCTTGAATGACAATCAAAAAGGTCACTTCATCTATGTCAAGACAATTTGAATACATTTGATCAAATAGACTAATTGCTTGTAAAGAATTACCATTTTGAAAAAATCCACAGATCATAGAATTCCATGTTACTACACTGATCTTCTGGTCCTTGTCAAATATCATATATGCTGAATCCACATACCCACATTTGGAGTACATATCAATCAGCGAATTCTGGACAAACTCATTTGAGATGCCAGTTTTGACAATATGCCCATGGAGCTGAAAACCAAATTGGGAAAAACAAATATCACCACATGCTGAGAGAACACTTGCTAAAGTAAATGAGTCTGGCAATGTTCCTAGACTCCGCATTTGAGCAAACAGCACCAACGCCTCCCTTGAATGCCCTTCCCGAGCATAACCTGATATTATTATATTCCACAACACAATATCCTTATATTGAGTTGTATCAAATAGCTTCTGGCAATATTTAACATTCCCACAATTAGCATACAAATCTATCAATGTTGGGCCCAAAAGATCATAGCTACTGTCTATAGCCCTTCTAATCACATAACCGTGAACTGATTTCCCTTCTCTAAGCCAGCTTAGCCTAGCACAAGAAGATAGAATTCCCATCATGGTCACTGCATTAGGTTGTACATTGGACTCTTGCATCTCAATAGAAGTGCATAACGCTTCTTGATAACACTCATTGTGATTGTAGCATGTAATCATAGCTGTCCATGAAGAAGTACTCTGGTGAAAAATGTTGTCAAACAGCAACTCTGCGCTATGAAGGTCACCACATTTTCCATACATCGCAATGAGAGAATTATCCAATGACCCGTTACTTTCAATCGTCTTCCTCACAACATAACCATGGACAGATTTTGCTTCTCTCAGCAAACCCAATTCAGCACAGGCCTCGGCCACACCAAGCATTGTTACTGAGTCGGGTTCTTGACCTTCAATAAGCATCTCACGAAACACTTCCAATCCTTCAATTGCCACCCCATTCTTCACATAACTTGACAGGATTGAACTCCACGAAACGACATCTCTAACAGACATTCTATCAAATACCTTACGAGCATCGTCCAAGCTAGCTGCTTCACCATACATACTAAGCAATGAGGTCTCAACAATAGAATCAGACTCAAACCCACATTTAATTATCCTCCCATGAACCTTTTGACCCATACCCAGATCTTCAAAGCCAGAACAAGCTCTTAAAACAGATGGGAATACGAAGTTAGTGACATGAGTTTGATTGTAGAGCATGGCGTTGTATAGTGAAATGGCTTCCCCAAAGAAACCATTCCGCGCATAGCACTTGATGAGCACACCACACATAAAAGAATCTCGTCTAGGGAAGTTGTCAAAGATGAGTTTGGCAGATTCAAGGTTGCCCGTTTTGGCATATGACTCGATGAGCTTGGTCGAAGCAAGTGGATCCCCACGGAGTCCAGTGACAAATAGGTGGGCGTGGAGCTGATAGACGGCTCTTGAGCTCGTGCACGATCTGAATAAAGGCATGTAAAGTGTCATCCTTGATGTTTTGTAAACAATTAACAAATGAGCTGATCTTTCTGCGTTTAGACAGCCATGGACTCTGAATCATAGCTGCGAAGCATTCAAATGGCTCCTGAGAGAGTAGAGAGGAGAGAGAGAGTTCAGTAGTCGCTGACACAGCTCCAAATGAAAGGAGTTTATTTTCAATTAACGATCTTAAATTGACAGCGACTAATTTTGTTGGCTATCGAGGCGATTGCACAATTGATACTCTCTCTCCATTTTTGCTCTGCAATTGGTCTCCAAATTCCGTTCAATTGTTGGTTGAATCGATTTAAAACCTCGTACTTAGTCCGAAGTCTTGATCGCCCCTAATGTTTACAAACCGAACCATGATTGCTTAAGAAATACATCAAGCCACCCGTCCAATTCCCCTTCAATTATTTTTTTAAGCTAAAAAAATGGTAATGTATTAATTGGCTATATGTATATATGCTAATCTATGTCCATTGCGTCGGTACTATAATATTAAAATAATATAATTTTCCTCTCTTCCTCGACCCATCTTTCATATCTTTTTATTCTCTATTTCAATTTTTTTTAAAAAAATTTAAATTATTTTTAAAACTCATTCACTCTCTCTTATTTTCTTCTTTATAAAATTTTTATTTTTTTTATCCCACATTACTAAAAGTCTACGGCTTCACCATTTCTTTTTCCTATAAAAACACTAAAATTATTTATAATTTTAATAAATATAAAAGATTTGATGTATTTAAAGAAGGACCTACTTGCATGAGTTATAAAAATAAACTCGCTTGCTTGTCTTTCGAATCTGAAACGAGACCCATTTACTTTGGTTTTGAAAATAGATTCACTTGATTATAAAATATTATACAAATGATATCCAAAAAATGCTTAGCAAAAATACTTTTTACTTGAGTTTCTTTTACAAAATTAATTAAAATTTATTATCAAATCCTATATATCAATATATATTTATCATTCTATTTTTTTATTTTTACAAATTTTTAAATAAAATTAGTCTTGGAATTGACTTTTTCTAATTTCTAATTTTAAATTTAAATTGGTCAAGTTGACCATATTTTTAAATTAATACTAATATTTTTAATTCAAGTCATTTTTATGAAATCAATCGAAAAAATTATTTTTAAATCTTGCGTGGCACTCTCTATATTCACTATTCTATTTTTTCTATTTATACAAATTTTTGGATCAAAAATAAATGCACAACTTTCCTATTGGTTAATTATCATCACAAAATTTAAATAGTTAAATAATTAAATAGGCTTGAAAGAAAAAGTTAATTAAATTTAAAAAAAGAAATTCAACTCCTCTTATCATAATAACTCTCAGTATATTTTAAATTTAAAATACAAAAAAAAAAAAAATGTTTACTATTAATTAGACGTAAAAGTGCATAAATATTAATTAGGTTAGAGAATAAATTTTTTAAGCTTAATTTTAAAATTAAATTAATCACGTTAACCATCAGTTAAAAATTTAATTAATAATACTCAATATTTGAGTTCTTTTTACAAATTACTACTATAATTAACAAAAATAATATTTTTAGTTTGAGTTTTTTTTATATAACCAGCCAAAATTAATTTAATAAAATTAAGCCTAATGATATTTCAAATTCAAGCTAATTTTACAAAATGAGTAAAGAATTAAAAATATAAAAATATATACTAAAATTAACAAACAATTTAAAATAGAAAAGAGATCTGATTAATTAAGTAAGAAAGAATCTTAAATTATGTAATTTTATTAAAATATTTTATATATATTTAAAATTATATTTTATCTAAAAAAATATTATATAATTTCGCGTGCCGCACTAGTTAAATATACAAAAATATCTCCGACTACATAAATTTTCTTTTTAAAAAAAGGCTCAACTCTATGTGGGGACCACCTTTTTGGACAAATTAAAAAGGTTAGAATATTAACTCAATACCGTTTAGTGTACAAAGTTTGTCAACTTTGTACGTCTAAGTTAACATTTTTGAGGTATTAAGTGTTTAGTAAAAATTTATAAAAATTAGTAAAAATTAATAAAAATTAAATTTATGCTTTGTCAAAAAAGTTAAAAAATAATTAAT
Organism: Pouteria glomerata; assembly: GCA_035590655.1. NCBI lineage: Eukaryota > Viridiplantae > Streptophyta > Magnoliopsida > Ericales > Sapotaceae > Pouteria > Pouteria glomerata. The sequence goes on from JAVXUM010000030.1 coordinate 15,204,505, forward strand.
AAATGTCAAATTTTTCTTTTTGTTTTTAATATAAAACTTGGTAAACCAAACAATCCCTCAACAAACCTTATTTTAAGGGAACAAAAAAAGGCTAAATTAAAAGAATACGACAGGCAGGGAGTCATGCCTTTCTCAGCACTGAGGTAGGAAAACGCTCATTTTCCCATAAACTTGGGCTGCCTTAGAAACTTCGAATTTTAAGAAAAACTCTAAAAATTTTCAAATACTTTTTAACTTATTTCTAATCAAATTTCATCACATCACTCTTTATAGTAACTTTTAATTATTTTTATGTCACTTTTTTTGAACTTCCAATACCACCTTAGAGAGAGAAATTCACTATGAAAGGAGAATCAGACTCCCAGGAACGATGTGTGAAAATTTCATGCATATAATTACGTGTATTGAGAAAAGAGTGGACGCTGATTTGGCAGCCCCCGGGCCTAAAAGTCTAAAACCAATCGCAGAAACATTTTCTCATTTATTCAGTAGTTTTATTGTCAACTTATTTGTGATCCATGATCTCTACATTTGAGTTACAATAACGCCTCCTTGTCCCAAAAAGACGCTTCACTCAAACCATATACATATATGTGCTAACTTTAAGTCATATACAGTCCACCAAGTTGTACAAAACTGGACCAACTCGACTAGCAGAAGTAGGAAGATTGATTAAGGCTCTGTTTGTTGAGCCTGGATCACGCATAGACTGGCTTGACACAAGGTATCTGCTCTCCCAGAATCCTGCATGACACAAGGTATCTGCTCTCCTAGAATCCTGCATGATCAGGAAATAGCTGAATTAAGAATCTTTCCCATTCTCTTCCGGTGGATCATAGGGCACCTCATGCCGGGGCCTGTTGTATTTCTCGCGCAGCTGTTTGGTTGGAATGAAATCTCCGGCTGCATCCATGCCATAGAACAGAAAAGAAATGTACGGATGATCAAACCGGCTCTGCACACAGTTAAACATAACCGCAGGGTAAGACAATATTGCTGTTTTTTTCCTCCCTTCTTCAAAATGAGGATTCTACTCACCAAATCTGGTTGATCGGAGACCAGTAAATTTTCCTCTGGAACTGCAATCGAAGAACCCATTTGCAAGGAAAATCAGGATATTGGGCAGAAAAGCAGCAAAGATTTACAGAAAAACAGGCAGCATAAAGCCAAACCTAAGTACTTATGGATACTACTACTACTTTATAGTTCATATAACATGAAAATCTAAGTGTGCGTTTGGTTTGCTAAAAAACAAGAAAAAATAACGAATTAAATTGATGAAATTCTTGAATTATCAAGTAAACAAGCACATGTGAAGGCAAGAATGTAGATTTTACAAAATTGGAGAACAAAATTAGAAATCTCTCAAGGAAGAGGAACTAGATCTTGTTAATTACCATATGCTACTAGTATATTGGGGTTTGCGTATACATCAACCAAGACCTGTAAAACAATAGACTACATGAAATTAAAAATCTCGCGTTTCTTTATCTTTCTGGAATAGAAGTCTGTCAAATTAATGAAATAACGAGCCAAGCATTCAAATACCAGAAATGTTCTATGATTAAAGAGTCAATTAGATACAAATGTTTACATTAGGTGAAGATAGCAATAAGAAACTATTCCTCCCTATACATCAAATAGCAGAACAAAAGACAATGTACAAAATAAGCAAACTAATTTTTTTTCATAGTACAGTATTTTTCCAATAGCCTAACCCTGAAAGTTAAAATTTTCTTTCTGGCATTTAGAAGTCTGTAGATTATTATCTCACCATCAACATCAAAACACTAATTATTTTAACGAAATTATAATAGCCTCAAAGTGTACTTTACTCAACCATTTCATTTATTGTTCAATCATCAATCCACTGAAAATAAGTGTTGCTTGAAGTTGATCAACAATTCATCCAAAGGGCCTTTGGGTGATTGAACATTGAAATTAGCGCCAAATGTCATTGATGGAGACAACCTCGTTTACATTTTTTATTGCTACGTACAACACAACGGAACTGGCTGCATGAAAAATACATGCCTTTGCACCCCATCAGACAATCCTTTTATCACCCAGAGAATGATAAGGTTGATGCACCCAATTTACTGTCTATTCAGAACTCTCACTGAATGATAAATCCTTACACTAGGGTTTTGGAGTAATGTAGGAAAGGGAATCCCATATTAACAATGCTCTTCCCCCACATCAAAAGGTTGGTTCCCACAGAATTGCCTGAATCTAAATATATATACTCAAACTGGCATAAGAATCATTTTGTTTTTCAATAATATGCACCAAATAACTTCATTCAAGCCTCAGGCATTGTAGCAAGGAGGTTTAAAAGCAAGCCGGTTAGTTTCTCATCAGTGCAAGACAACATTAAAGTAATAAACTACTAATTAGTGGAGAAATACCAATTAAAAAGTAAAAGATCTTCCTTGCAGACTGGTAAGTCAACAAATAGTAAGGCAAGTTTGACCTGATAAAATGGCTGATCGGAACCACGCGACAACTTTTCAACATGTGCAATTTCCTTCCACGAACTTGATTCACAGCAGACTGGATCCATTCCACAAACCACACCCCGATATCCTAATATAAAGAGACCAGTTTCTCATAATTTGAACACCTAACAATATGAAAAAATTTATAAAGAACCATAATTTATAACAACCATAAATTATGTGTTCTAACATCCTTTGTAGGTCATTTGAAGTTCAAAAAGATGTTTTACCCTTTCACATTTAAGCAAGGATGGATTGGTGCTGCCACAGAGAAGTTGGAAAGAAAAGAAAGCAAAGAAGTGAGGAAAATGGTACATCATCCGAATGCAAAGAAATTTACATTTGAAAGACAGTAGACTTGCAGCCAACCATTCAGATGATCCATGCCATTATTTTTAAAAAAGGGGGAAAAATCCACCATCATCAAAACAAAGCTATAAAATATGGCCAGAAATCACATATCATTTGGATGAAGATTCATTTGGGTCCAAAAGGCAGTAGCTATGACAGATGGATTGAATTTCTGGGCAAAAATGAAGCATCATCTGAATGGAAAGCACTTGCGTCTGGATCATACATGCAGTTAGGCTACAATTAAGTCCCTTTTTTTAACCTTTTTTGTGGTTATTTTTCAATCATTATATAGAGGAAGGCCTGGAATTGCAAAAGCATCATCTTTTCTCTATAGCTAGGAACGGAATTAAATCCCTCATTGAGGGCTAATAATTATAACTACATAAATGTGAATTCTAACAACCTCAATCACAGACTACAGTGGGAAAAAGTACACATCATGCTTAAAACAGAGAAATGATGGAATAGAAAGAGGCAGAACAAATATTTACCGAACATCTTGTGCCTCACTTTCTGGCCCAAACGAAATGCATATTGAGCATTTTCATACAGTTGAGCTTTTGCAGAGGCAGCCAGTGACTCTGCCTCAAGCTTGGAAATTTCATCCCGTAATTCAGCTGCCAAAGCATAGTTCTCACTCTGAATTGCATCCTGTAGTTCAGCACTGCACATAAAGAGGTGAAACCAATATGCTACTAAATTGGAAAAGGAAAAAGATAGGAGTGAAACAAGAAACTAACACCCCATATTAAAAAGTAAAATTGATTCAAATACCGTAGACGTAAGATATTTATGGCCAAGTCTTGAGCTTCACTCTTTGAGGTTGATCCTCTTCTTTCTCCCCGCTGCTTGATAACCTCTGTTTCAACCTTCGAAGGAAAAGCATACTATGCATGTCATAAGAATATCTTATTCACATTTACCAGGAAGAGTTGGTGGATAAAACAGAATCATTAGGCTTCACGAAAAAATGGTTAGGTTCTAATTATTAATGGAAATTGGCAATGGCTTGATAGTTTGAATCAATAGCGAAAAGAGGAAATAGAAAATCCACATTGTTGAAAATTTTGTGAACTCGTAAGGAAACCTAGCAACAGAACATAATAAATACAGCATCTTGATAAAACCTTGAGATGGGATGTTTGTATGATGAATGCATTGAAAGGTATAGTACGCAGAATTAACTGAGATAAGTGTTGAAATTTCTAACCTCAGTAAGCTTGTTTCTCAGTTGTTGAGCAATTTCATATTCCTCCAAGTTCAGAGCTCGCTACCAATTTAAACAAAGAAAATTAGAAATATGTTAAACCAACATCTTTTTAGGTAGGGGACCAGGAAGAAAGGCAGAGAGGGGTTGTTACCTTGTTGCTACACAAACCATCTAAATACTATATAAACTATAAAAAGAAGACTATGGAAGAACATGCTAACCTGTACTTGAGTTGCCAAGTCCAGCTGGAAAAAGAAAATCAATATATCCTCATTGGCAGTTTCACTGCGCTCCATGCTTGCATCCAACCCCTGGTCACCTCCTTTAAAAGGCCATCCAGCTTCAACCCTCAAACTTCGTTCCCTTAATACATCAGAGTGCCCTATGAAGGATAAGCTCTGTGCGCCTTGAGACCAAAGACATGGCCTTTCAATTCCATGGGCTATGTGACTTTTCTTGGTTTGCTTGAAATATCTCCCCAGTAAATAATAAGAACCACAGATGCTCTTGCTTCCGGAGGCTGTCAGAGTGCTTGTAGACATAACTTGCACCATTTCTACCATATAGAAAAATATCCTTTCTTCTTTTCACCTTCTCTCAGAAACAACTACCCTCCCTCTTCCTCCGTCCTGTGTTGCCGCCTCTACATCCGATGAAAACTGATGTAAGCTACCAATGCTCACAACACCTTACAAAGATTAAGCAGGTGAGCATAAGTGCGGAAATGGATTCGATGTGATTTGATTGTGTACACTAATTATTTCAAATCTTTACAGTACTACTCCAAAATACAATGAACTCAAATTACAAAAAGAAGAGCAGAATCAGTACAATTCATATCTTTAACAACTCCCTGAATAATTTGGCATTCAAAGTTTAGAATCCTTTCAAATGCCCCGCAAATCAATACAAGTCGAATGAATAGGCCAAAGTTCACAAGGGCACTTATGGCAGTACAAATAAACTAACATTTTTGAATTAGATTTCTTATGAGATCGAGGTTACATGACAAGAAGCATGTCCTCGCATATAATTATTAAATGCATAGAGTGGCTATTAATGTACTACTCAAAATCAAACATACTGATGCTGACCTAAGAAAAAGAATAAAGTTAAACCCAAATTGGCTTAAAGACCGTAGGCTTCAAGTACATCAAACTCAAGGTTTTAGAGCAAAATAACTTTGAAATGATATTCAAACCGTGCCCTAATAACAAACCCAAAACCAATATATGAATAAGTCGCGAATAAAAGCAAGTACAATTGGGATTCTGGATACAAACTCCAAGAAGGATCCAAACTCATCGACACATGTAATTTGTATGAAAATTGCGACAATGGCAGGCCATTGAGAGCAAATTCTCAATCACTGGCATCACAAAAATGACACGCAATAGCACAATTAGACCCAATATTTCGAGTAAAAAGAACCTTATGATAAGCCCTAGAAGAGAGAATAGCGAAGCGTTGGGTGCGTACAACTCGTGTGTGTATATATATAACACAACTATGACTCACTCGCGGCGACTGAGGGAGGATTGAAGCACTTTGTTCTTCTTCTTCTTCCTCTTCTACAAAATTACAACCCACTCTGACACTTAGCGGTCTGATACGAAGATTAACTGACACACGTTCAGCATTTTCCATCTTCAACCATCCAAAACCATCCATTTTAATAATTATCTTTATTTTCGCTTTTTTTTTTTTTATTGTTATTATTTTTTTCTTTCAATTTTCTTTTCACAGCATCTTGTTAAAAATTTTAAATATTTTTGGATGACGTGGAATTGAAAAACTAATGGAAACTTGCATTTTTCAAAAATTTCCTTGAAAATAGCTATTATTTGATTTTAGTAACCAATATATATATATATATATATTGAAGTGCACATGCATTGCACACATGTAACGATCCTACATCGATTGAGAAAAAAAACGAACTACGCCTAATAAAGGGTAGGGATACCTCTCCCTAGTGTGACGCGTTTTGGGGGCACTGGGTATCCCTCGCCAAGAACAAAACCAGGAAAAGCAGGTTTGTCGGTCCGGAGCGCCTAGGGCTCGCCGACTGAGAGGGGGTGAGATACCTCTCGTAAGTGTGACGCATTTTGAGAGGGCATTAGGGTAACTCTCGCAAAGAATAAAACCGTGTCTGCGGGCGGGCCTATCAACAAGACGCGGGCGGGCCTATCAACAAAGCAAACAATATCGTGCTAGTGGTGGTGGTCCCGGGCTGCTACAGTGGTACCAGAGTTGGTGCAGAATCGGTGTGCCAGGGAGGACGTTGGGCCCTAAAGGGGATGGATTGTAACGATCCCATATCAGTTAGAGAGGAGAACGAATCATGCCAAGAGAACAAACCATGCCTAATAAAAAGTGGGGAGACCTCTCCCTAGTGCGACGCATTTTGAAGGGGCATTGGGACGCATTTTGGGGGTATTAGGGTAGCTCTCATCAAAAATAAAACCGTACGCTGCTCTAGGTGCCTGCGGGCGGGCCTATCAGCAAAGTGGACAATATCGTACTAGCGGTGGTGGTCTCGGGTTACTACACCACAACTAAAATTAATAAGTAATTTCATATAGACAAATATATATATAACTTTATCTAATATAAATTATTTTAAAATTAATTGAAATTATAATTCAATATCTGAGTCACTATTTTTAAACCATAAAAGCAAAATTCTTAATTTAATTAGTCTTCAAAGTGATGTAACATGAATTTATAAAATAAATTTGTTCAAGTTAACATCACAAACAAATTATGCCAGTGGTAAAGTGTGCCATAAAATGATATTAAAAATCAAAAATTGACTTTTTTTTTGCAAGAATAAATATAATATATACACACAATAACATAAACAAAGAATCATGTGTCACATATTTATTTATAAACATAATAATATAAACTTATATTATAAATCAAACAATAAAAAATATGATTTTTTAATAAAAAATGTTTATCCAGAAAATATAAAACATTAATGCTTTGCTATTTTTTCTTCTTTTATTATTTTATTAAAATAACAAATCCACTAAAGTATTTTTTTAATTGTATTAACATTATTATATTATTTTAATATTTTTTTATAAAGTTTTATGTTACAATATTATTTGATTTATTTTTCAAAATAATTTTGCCAAAAAAGAGATTACATATAGCTAAAATATGGACTAATGTAAGAAAAATAAAAGAAAAAAAATGAAAAAAGTTATTAAATAGGCAATACAGGTAGATATGGTAAGAAAGAAGAATTGACAGAGTTAAAAACCCAAAAAGAGTAAAATTGAAATATAAATTGACCTGTGATTTTTTTATTGAGTTCAACAATTAAGCGTCTTGAATTTTTTCTTTTTAAAACCGTTGTGTGTGGACTTATTACGTAAAACTAACCAAAAAATTATGATACTTTTAGTACATTCATGATAATAAATTTTATTTGCCTTCCTTTTCATTTTATTTTTCTTCTCAAAGAAAAAAAAAACTTGATTTTTCTTGGTTTGTCATTTGTGTCTACACTTTTCCAATTTCTCTCATAATATTGATCTTATGTGGCACCAGTATAAAATCTTAGATGATACATTATATTTTATTTGGTTTTGATTTTTTTTATGTTTTTGAAGTCTGTAAATGACATGACTTTGTATAGAGCAACAAAAATTTAAAAGTTACTTGTCACTTGCTTCCCTTTCTAATGCCTTTTTTTTTCATAATTTTGTTAAGTTCTTAGAGAATTAAAGTTTAATTTGTGGTGATTTGAAAGAATATTAGAAATGAGTTTTTTTTTCTTTTTTTTTTTTTTTTTTAATGAAGGTCATATAAGATGGAAAGAGGGGTTAGGAAAATATAGTTTTACAATTATTCAACCTTTAAAACTCTCCATGAATATCATAATTATGAAAGATGGGAGGTCAAAAAATTATGAAAAGGGAATAGAGATGAAGTATATATTTGAATTTGTCTCTCAAAATGAGGGTAAAATGGTTAAAAGAAATTTTACAATTATTAAGACTTTTGATAGTTGTATAAATATAGATATAGATATGTTTGGAAACTATGCTTTTTAAGTTTTAATAATAGGTAAATGATAAATCACTTTTTCATTAATTTTCTCCACTTTTACGGGGTGAAAAATTTGAGAGATAAAAGATTACGGAGTAATTGTTACCTCAGTAATTGTTGCTGAAATAATAAGTTTGTGATACTTATATTTAAAATAAGAGAGTAAATATTACTAGCTAATAATTATATTATGTTTAGATTACTAATACTTTTGAAGAGTAAAAGTTATTTATGCTTAGAATGAGAATAAATTAACTACGGTTAAAAGTTAGTATTTAATTTTAACAAAATATTATAACAAAGTAAATCATCATATTCATTTTTATTTTAATGATAATTAATTTTAATAAAAAAATATATTATTAAAATATACAATTTTAAATAAAATTATTAATTATAAAAAAATAATTTTATCATATATTAATATTTCAATAGTAATTAATTTTAATAGTGAATTATTATTCGTTAAAAATTATTTTTATTTTCATAAATAATTTTAGTTTATTTAAATAAATTATATTAATACAATACATAATCTAGAAAATTATTATTTATAAGTAATAATTTTTATTTAATAAAATAAATTGAAAATTAATTTTAATTTGAGAAAATAAATATTTTAGTCATAAATTAATATTTCAATAGCATTAATTTAATAAAATAAAATATTTTAATAATAAATTATTATTTATTAAATATTATTTTAATAAAATAATTTAATAATTAATTAATTTTAGTTTGATTA
>JAVXUM010000030.1:15237502-15248983 GCA_035590655.1 Pouteria glomerata
TCTCTCTCTCTCTCTCTCTCTCTCTCTCTCTAAGTTTCTAAGAATTTTACACTCCTAACTTGAATGTTGGAAGTTCCTTGCCCAGCATCCCTTCCAATCATTTTTCTTTTATTTTTTCTTGTGTACAAATTAACGCTCGACGAGGGGAACACATACGGTAGATTTTTTCCTCTAACATTCGACATTGTCTATGGGAAGCGTGCTCATTTGCATTCAATTGTTCTACCATATGGACAAAATGGCAATTAACTTGCCAAATTTTTAAGATTGTGTATGATGGTCTGTTGATGCTAAATATTTATTCGTTCATCTTAATAGGGGCATTCCAAGAATCTCACCAAAATAAAAAGATTTGATTTCATTTGTATATGCTTGGACTAAGATTAAATACATTTATATACTGTAATTATGTGATTATATGCTCATATGCTTTAAGTGTTTTGGATTACTTGTGTTTGGTTATGAAGTTGGGGTGTTAACCTAAGTTTGTTTTCTATGTTGCCTTTTAAAAAGAGAGTGAGGATACGTCACGTGCCGTTTGAAGTGACAAGGGCAAATGTTGAGGTAGAAGTGGAGGAGTTCAAGCCAGTCAGGGTTGAAATATTCTTGTGAGTTAGGGATCTTCAATTTACGTTATAGGCTTTAGGTGAGATTTAACAACTTATTACAAAATAGTATGCATTTTGGGTCACAAAGATCAACTTAGGGTGACACCTAAGCATACATAGCCTTTAGGGGATTGTGATATTATTGATCCATAACATGTGCCTAGTCGACGTTGTAAGGGGTGGGATGTTGCATATAGTCCTACCCCAAATGCAAATAGTCCACAAGTATCAGACAGTTCATCAAAACATAATATCGAACAATAAAAATCTCCACCATCATTGTGTAAATCTAATGGTACTCTGTAGACAATCTAAGACTTATAAACCTCTTTACCACCAAGTACATATGAGGGTGTAGACCATGCCCAAAGTTTCAAACCCTAATACTGGCAGCAATTATATGTCGTGGTAATGCAAAGACTGAGTACATTTCACTTGGCTCTAACATTCACTACAATACATGGTTGAACATGTTGCACATAAAGCCTACTTCGGCATTGGATGCACTTGGGGCCCTTCATGCATATTTGATATCCATCCTATGACTACATGAGCTCATAAGTATACGAATACTATTGACTCCTATCAAGCAGTATACCTATAGGGTGTGTAGAAGTTCCCTATGTCATTACAGCTGTTTAATCAGGTCGAGGTAGCAGCTACTCTACTTTTAAATGTACAGGCACATAGATATCTACCTACTTAGGGTAAGGTAGAAGTTGAAAATTCATAATTAAATTAGCATATAATATTAAACTAAATAAACAAGATCTTGGTTTTAATGAGATTCTCATTTTCTACCTTAGCCAAAATAATATAGTGAAGAATACATACATTAAATCACTATTAATGAAAATCTGAATACAAAAAGTTATCTCAAATATTGTTCATGAATCTTCTGCTTCAACCATAATAAAATCATTTGGAAATTTGAATTTTACCCTCTTGCCCAATCAATTCTAATGTGTCATATTATTATTATCATTATTATTATTATTATGTATAAATTGATGAAATTCATCCACTATTAATAAGGAGAAAGAGAAATCAATTTTCAAATTGATCTTTTATGGTACGTTTGGATGAACAGATGGAAAAGGAAGATGGAAGTTCATCTTCCATCCTTATGGATTATCCATAAGGATGGAAAATGGTTTTCTCATGTTTGTTTGGTTGAACCTAGGAAATGATAGAAATGAGGAAAAGTAATTTCTTTCTATTGTTTGGTAAGATGGAAAGAAAAGAAAAGAAAATAAATCAATCTTTTTATTTTTTCCAATTTGCCCTTACTAACTTTTGAGATTTGGGTGTTTGGCATAACATCAAAATTACTAAAATTTTTAACAAACACACAAAAAGTCACTAAAAATTGTTAGAAGTTGTCAAAAATTTTGTCAAATACTTAAAAATTATAAAAAATTATTAAGAATTACTATTTATTTTACCAAACACAAAAAATTAGACTTTCAAACAGATTTATAATTGGACAACCTCTAAAATTGCAACTTGAACACTTTTTTTGGTTAAATTTCTAGCAACATCAACACTTCTCTACGAGTTTTGTTGTGTTTGTTTTTTCCTAATATTGAATCAGCAAGAAGCTTATATATATGATATCATACCATACTGAATCAGCAAGAAGGTTGTATCACCCTCAACCTAGATCCATCTCAAATATTAAATACAATATCATGTAACAAGTTTCCGCATTAGCTAGTCGTCATGCAAACACTTGGAAAATGTATTAGTTCACACCACCAATTGATACAAGATTTTTATGGGTTAGGTGGTGTTTGGTTGGTTAAAAAATAAAAAATTTATGTAGAAATAAAGCGTAACAAAATTTGATTAAAAAATAATAAAAATTAAATTTTTTTTTGATAAACCAAATACCCTTAATGACTTCTATACTGTTGAGCTCAACTAATTATAGCATGATTAATGAAAATATAACCCAAACAGCAAATAGTAGAAAGGTTAAAAGGAATGCCAGGTTTAAGAATAATCCACTTGATTTCACTTATCCACTGTACAAAAACAAGGGGACAAAGTAGTTAATGAAAGCCAGCTTTTTTGTTTGGCCATCTTAAAACATTTTGTCAGCCAAATTTATCCAAAACAAATGGTGTTTCTTTTGACATTGAGAATTAGAACTTTTAGCATGCAATGCAAAGATAAGACACCAATAATTGTCTTTGATTATTCATTACAAATGAAAAATATGTACCATTAGTTGGACCAACGCATCCATTTGCCAAAAGACGGATAAATAACAAAAAACATGTACATTTTCTGCAAATGGGTAAAGTAACATGGATGTGTATATTTTTAACAGAATCTATTTAATCACCACCAAAAATTACATCTAGAAAACAAACGAATACCAAGTTATAGAAAATATTTCCAATTTTTTTCTATTTGTTAGCATTATATTTTGCTACTGCTTTCTTTCTCATTTGATAAAGCTAGCAGGTCAGTGAGAATAGTATCCAAATTCAACATTTTCTTCAAGATTTCCAAATACATGTACTACAACATTATTATTTAACATAACATTATCCCTATTTGACTTTTGAAACGATAGACCAAAGTCGTAATTTTTGGTAATCCTCACATCAACAATTTTTTCCAATTCTGCAAAGCTTCAGAATAATAATGTAATGACATATCTAAAAAAACATAAGCTACCATAAAACTATTCCCAAGATTATTACCCTTTAATTACATGTACTGGAGTACATAATTCCCAAGATTATTACAAAAAGCTATGGAACTAAATTATATACAATCATAGTATATATCAATTTGAACATGTTTCAAAAAAAAAAAAAAAAAAACTAAACAATGTCTAATTTTCAACCTGCCACAACGAAGTATCACAAAATAAATTCTGGTTGGGATCAACAAAAGCATAATGTATATAACATTGAGTTGTACACCAAAATAACATACTTACAACTTAGCAAACACCTAAAGAGAGACATAGCTACATTTTTCAACTATCCCCATCACATATCATTCTTGTTAGAAGATCTAACCGTCAATATTTGGAATAGCGAAGAAAGCTCTAGTTAAGGCTACATTCTTGATTAGGAACAAGAATGCTTCTAACTAAAGATCTCCTGGAACTCTAATCTCAACAAGTTCTGCAAACACCTTTTCTTTCACTATAACACAGTTGTTGTACTTTTGTTGTAATTACATTTCCCTCTTTAATTGCTTCTGCCTCATGATTAATTCCAGAGTTGATAATTTCCATTTGTCTCTCAAATAAATTAACCATCGAAGCCTTTTTTTTTTGGTTGTCTTGATGACGTAGCACATTAGAGTTTTTATGGATAAATTGTATCTCCATCGAAGAAGGTGAATCATTATTGAGATCAACTTCTTCAATATCAAGGGATTGAGAATTTTTTTCTTTTGCCCATTGTTGTACTTTTTTCTTGGCACTCACAGCTCCTTCTCCCGTTGCTATCTCTTGTGGAAAGATCATCTCGTGTGCTTCTACTTTGCAGCAGTTGGTTTCTCCTATTAGGTAAAGCAAACAAAAATTTAACAAGTTATAAAAAGCATACAAGTCTATATTATGTGTATGCAACATATAAAACTATTTTATGTATTGTTATATGTAAACATCATACCTCTATCAGGGCATTCCATACTTCAGGTTCAACTTCAAACATCATGGTTAATGAACTCCATGAAAATCCACTCAAACCTCTAAAAAGTTCATAACATGCATTGAAATTATTTTTTGTAGTTTTCATTCGATTTTTTATATGGTCTTTCTCAAATGGGATGCTAAGTTTTCCTGAGTTCTGTCACAACATTAGAATATGCAGTTGATGTCCAAGTCCCATCAACCCTATTTCCTTTTATTTGTTCTTCTAACAAAGCATCAAGCAAGTGCTCATCCATACTTGTACGCCACCTGATACAACATATCTTGGATTCAACTTTAATATTGCATTGCGTTGTTTTCTTACCTATTTCAAATTGCATGTTTTTAAGATATTTATGAAGAGAAATAAGTTTTACATAACACTTAAAAAAATAAAGATCTATACAATTGAATGATACAAAATCAAACTACATAATGATAAATGAACAAGTACACAAGTATCAGTTCACAATAAATATGTAATAAGACTTTCTTTAATGCAATTTAATGATGCAAAATTATATTTCTAATAAATAGCAAATACAAAATCATAATACATCAAACATCCAACAACAAGCACAAGCAAAACACATTATATCACTTTCACCGTTGGACCAGACAAATAGTCTTTCCACGTGGTAGTTGCTATACCATCCCTTGTAACTACTGCTTGCCTAGCATTACAATCATTTTGATTTGAATCACACCTCTCTTCAGGTTGGTATTCACTTTCCATAAGCTCTCAGTTTACTTCTGCAATCAAGCTTTCATTTGAATCCACAGACATTAGATAATTGTAAAGGATACAACATGCCAAGACAATTTCAGTGACTGTATCAACTGAATAATGTGCTTCTACCCTACCACCAATAATTGGAAACCTCTTTTTGAGAACTCCAAATTCTTTCCCAATTACATTGCATAGTGATGAATGACCATGATTAAATATTTCTTTAGCATTTTTGGGTGCACGAGTGGATTACTTTTTTAAATGGTAATGCACAACTAGATCTATATGGTGTAATAAGTCCACTCTTCAACATATATCCTCCTTCCACTAGATAAAATTTTCCTAAGAAGGGAAAAAATAAAGTATCACAACTTCTAATTTCATTGGAAATGTTAAAGGAATAATTTAACTATGACTCAAAGTTACATCTAGGGAAAATCAATCTATCTTTTCTACTTAAGGCATTTTTCAGGACACGTGAATCTGAAGTAGTCCCTTCCCAACCCGGTAATACGTACGTGAATTTCATGTCAAAAGAACACACTGCTAACACATTTTGCGCTGGAAAGTTTTTCCTTCCTCGACACCTAGGTGCAACACTCGCAGGTACTTCCACACGGACATGGGTTCCATCAATCGCACCAACACAATCCTGTACAAATAAAAACTAACCTCAGATGCGTAATTAATAAAATTAGAATATTTCCTTAAGGTATTATAGGCAATTAGCTATTTACCTTTAAATATGGATAGAACCTATTAGTATTGAAAAATTTTGGGAGAACTTCCAAACCAGTGGGCTACTTCAGAAATTGATCTTCCAAATTAATGATTGCTCTTAAAACATGATGGAAATGATGACGTATGATCTCAACAGATCGATGAAAAAAGAATTGCATTGTAAGGTTTTTTACCGTATGTGCTAACGTATAAAGGAACATAGCCATTTGTTCTTCAACAAGCAAATTCCTATTGTCTTGAAAACGATGGGTTCTTTGAAGTGACACAATTTAGCAAATGCGTATCGACTCATGCGTATTATGTCACGGCATTTCTCAGTGGAAGAGAGTCGTTTCATGAGTTCCTAGTGCGCACTCTCTTGTTTTTTAACTTTGTGTGGCAATTAACCTATCAACATATTGTGAATGGTAGAACAATCCCATATGGTGTCGTTCATGTATTACATGGCATATAAGTTGAACCACACTTATGTGTTCATTTCGTTTCCTGCTATGAAGGAATTGCGAAGCATCTTCTTCCTTTGCATCATTATCAATATTATTATCCCAATTTTCTTCACAACCTCTTCCCAAATCCCTTTTTGATCCATCTAAAAAATTTACATTCATATAAAAAATGTAAAAGAAGATTCAATGAAATAACAAAAAAAGTTTTAAAAGTAGCAATTACTAATAATAGTAAAAGATAAAAAAAAAAAGGGGGTATTTTTCTTTCTATGAAATTTAGAAAAAAAAAATAAAGAAAGACGATGAGCATTATTTGAACTCAAAGCTATGTATTAAAATAACCACTTGGAAACAATTCATTTACACAGATTGTAAATGAACTTCGTAACTTTTATTCACTGCATTGACCAGCAATATGAGTGCGCGCGCGCACACATATATAATACTCATATTTTACTAGATAAAAATAAAAACAAAAACTTAAAAAAAAAAAAAAAAGAGCATGCATATGAATATGAGGTTTCAGATTTTAAAAACCATTCATAAACTTAACAAACAAGTAATGTTATGCAAATTTCAAACGGGTCTCATAATTTCAATTTTATGTTTAAGTTGCTTGATTCTATAGAGAGAGAATCTCAAATTATTAATCCTAACAAAACTTGAAAAAAATGAAAATCAAGATGGAAATAAAAAATAAAAAATTATCCAAAATTAGGGAAGATGACTTTGGAGAGAATCTTTAAATTGAGAAAGTAACGCGAGTAAGATTTTTCAGTCATTGTTCTTCAAAAAAAAAAAAAAAGAAGATAGGAGATCAAACAAAATGGGCAATATACGAAGCATCTCTAAATTCTACTCATTTCGTGCAATTGCAAATGCATTTAAATTCTACTCAACCCTTAAATCTTCAAACTACTGCAAGTTTTCAGTCATTATCAAACACACATTGCTTCCTTCCGTACTGCTTGTTTGGAATTTGAGCACTTGCATGATAAGAAAAATGACAAGAAGTACCCACCAAATAAATAAAATAAATAGAAATGACACGAATGCACCCAACCAAAGAAATAACCTGTAGATTTAGACATACAAACTACCATTTGCATTATAATAAATAATACACTAAACCAAAGAAATAACCTGTAGATTTAGACATACAAACTACCATTTGCATTATAATAAATAATACACTAAACTCTAACGACCTGTAGATTAATATTCTTTGCATTTGGTAGAAAAAAGAAAAATTTGGAATTGGAAAGATGGAAACTAAAAAGGGCAATGCTATTTTAGGGGATGCGACTTTGGTCAATGATTTTTAAATAATTATCTATTAAAGATAAGTTGTATTCACTGAAATCTAATTCTACAAAGCAAAGATAGAATCGGTGGTAGTGATCCCAAATTCTTTCATACATAGCAAACAAATCATATTGACTGAATATCTCACTGGCAATAACAAAATTGGCTTCAATTTCTTCCTGAAGGTTATAATTATTGAAGTTTGAGGTGTCGTGATGAATAATGCCTAATAGAAACTAAATTTTCTATGAAATTAATGAAAAGAAAAAGAGGAAAAAAACAAAAGTTCTTCCTACAACGATGTAAATACAACAAGGGATCATATACACGAAGCATCTATAAAAATAACACAAATTTGGCATATACGAAGGCAAAAAATAGAATATACTTTTAGTTCAGAAAGTGAGATTGAAAATAAAAATGAAGGATTATTTCACCTTAAAGCTTGGAAATAGGAAGGGTTTTGAATTCTCTCTTGGACATAAATTTTGGGAAAAAAATTGTCAATAACATTTCATCGGATCAACATAAATTAAAACAAAAAAGTAAAAAATATTATATTTTTTAAATACCCACCTTCAATCCATGAGAGAGGAGAGATCAACTCTTCAGAGTTCTTTACCGGCTAGAGTCATGGAGCGTGCTTCACCCTGTGCGCACCCTATTACGGGATAGCGGCTATGGACTTCCACGTATCAGGGGGGGAGGAAAGATCAAGTTAAATTTGAAGAAAGTAATAATATGTGAGATTTTGAGTGAGAGAGCTTGATTTCTATGAAGCACAAGAGAGAGAGAGAGAGAGAGAGAGAGAGAGAGAGAGAGAGAGAGCACTATGTAAGGTTTTATAGGACCACACAAACGAGGGTAAATTCATAATTTCGTTCCCACCATCTGAGTGAAATTTTTTTGGGCTCCTCTCGCACGCACTTTCTCCGCTATTTTCTACTCAATTTTGGACGGACAAAACATAAATGCATCGCACAGCTTTTTTTCCCTCACTTTTTTCTCTCTCATTTTCTATCCATCCTATTTTCCTCTCTTACCAAACAAAAGGAAAAGCAACTTTCATTTTAATTTCCATCCTTTCCTTTCCTTCTTTCTTACTTTCCACCGAACCAAACAGTATGTTAATCTCTATCATCCATTAAAGAAAAATTTAGCTAGGAAATTAACTCATTATTTTTTGGCCAATAGTGGATTATTCAAGATAAAACTTCAACAAATTTGATTTTATATGGATCACTTTAATCATGACACTAATTATAAGAATTAATTAATCAATTCTAAATTAATTTAAACAACCTCTCACTTGGTTCGTATAATAACCCTACAGCTACAAGATTCCGTCGTGATTCATTTGATAACAGTGCTTTAGATGGATTGAAAATGTAAATCTTGGTCCAAGAAAACACAATCATTTTTCCTCCATCTGATGTGTATACGTTATTACAATCATCAATACAAACTTCCACATTTAACTGCCACCATACGCACTCATGCCAAAGAACACAAAACAGATTTAAGGGGAAATATGGAGATCGTCACATGGCGTCACATAGCTAATAGTAGAAAGAACATTAGTGCAAGCCCACAGAATCTGGGTACAAAATATCTGCTTGGCCTTGGATACTAATACTTTCTTCCCAATCAACATGGTCGTCATCATGCAACTGAATCTTAGACTGGCAGTCAATATCAAAATTTCTTGCATTTTCCCACTACCGAAACTTTTCATCTAACCTTCACTTTACATCTCTCGTCTTTGTTCTACTTGGTGCAAACACTAAAGAAAATTTACAAAGATTGAAAAGTGGGGAGGAAGATCGTACCCAGTTTGTTATCGAAACCACACAATGGGGGTAGATGGGTTCTGGGAAAGCTGTGGAATTATGCAGTGTTGTTGCTGCCACTGATGTAATCCTTGACTTATACCACTACGTTCACATCCTTGCTCTGTCACAGCAGTTTCCTCAATATCCATGGTAGTTGCTCCCATATCTTCAGACTCCATCACCTCTGAAACCTCCGTTTGGGGGACCTCTGTTCTTGGTGTTAGAGGAACCTGTGTTGGAACCCATGGAACAACTGCCAAGCATTCGTTAGTTTCTCTGGTGTTCAAACCCTGCCTTGCGGCTTCTTCTTCTGCTAATTTTGCGGAATTAGACTGGCTAGACCAGTAGATTTGATCTGCATAAGACACACAAACAAGTAGTTACTTTAGAAACTTTTGCACCAATGCACGTAAAAATTAGGCAAAACAGACAAGCGAAAGAATCTCTTGTATATCATGTCCGATCTCCAGATCAAATTTGGAAAAGAGGCAACGCAGAACTATTGAAGCAATTATTCAAAATAAAAGCTTAATTTCAGAGGATAAAATTAGTGCATTTAATTATAAGTATTTACACCATAATAAAAGGCGCACACAAGCCTACCTTCACACATTTGATTCATTGCCACACAATTTTTTAAAAGAACACCAAAATTAAAAGAACCTTGCACTGCAACTTAATCTCAAATACTAGCCCATAGTTAATTAAAACACTAGGATGAAAATGTCAAAGAACCTTGCATGCTCTCACGGATTAAGAATTTAACATGCAATTGGGGAAATGGCAAGTATACCTAATGACACATTTGGTAGGAAGATAATGGAAGAGCAGAAAATTTCAAAACTAAGGAGATAAAGGAAAGAAAACAATAAGGGAAAATTTTTTCCTTCCTCCCAAAATGAAATAAAAAAAATCATTAATACAAAAATTTATGGAATAGAAGTTTAATTTAGATAAGGTGCAACAGTTAATGCTCAAGGTAACCCTAAAAAATATTAAATCAATAATGCTCAAGGTACGACAAATGTGAACTTTTTCCTACCAGTTAATGCTTAAGTTACCCCTACAAAATCTCCAAAAAAAAAAAAAAAAAGCTCAAGGTACAACAAATTTGAACTTTTTCCTTCAAACTTCGTCTGTACATTCTACTTACCAAATGTAAACCTTCTTGTGCCCCCCCTTTTCCATCCTTCTTTCTAATTTTACTCCCCCCTTTAGTTTTTCCCTCCTTTATCTCTCCTACCAATCATGCTGATAATGTATGTTAATGTAGGTACATTAATTATAGCATAAATGTAGCATAAATATGTAAGATGTATATATACTTGTAGAACTTGTAGAGTCTCCCAAGAATAAATATAGTCTCTATTAGTATAAATGAATACACAAGCACCTAGTTGAGTGTGTGACGTGTCATTCTTCTTAATCTACTTGTTTTGACATGGTATCAGAGCGTTTATCTTTCTAAAAAGTAGTTCCAGTTCTGTTCCTTGTCGTTGTTCTGGGCTCGTCTGTCAGTACAACGAAGCCTCTGCTAGAACTGCATACCAACATAAGTTCACACCAGGTCAAGTTTTCAATAGTCTAATCATACCTGTACAGTCGACGGAGGGAGGCGATCGTCACCGAAAGAACATCGTCGCCGGAAAGTTGGTCACGCGCCCCCATGTGCCGGTAGTCCCTCTGCATGTGGCCTTCACGCACCGTCGTCAAGTGAAGCTCCGGTGGTTGTCAGATCTTCTAGGCAGCTTCTTCTCCTCCTTCAGACGCCTCTACCAGTGTGCTCCGTTCAATGTTTGGGCAACTTTCGTCTACTTCCTCTCTTGTTCTGTCACTGTTTGTCTTACCAGTCAATTTGGTCTCAAGTCCAAGGTACTGTTTTAAGTTGTAATGACTGCTGAAGCTTCCTTTGAGCAGAAAATGATGGGTGGTTCCATCTCTGTCTCCACAGTTGACCACTAGAAAATTGAATGGGTCAAACTACATTCAGTGGTCTAAAGCTATTAAGATTGCGCTGACAGGGTATGGAAAGCAAAAGCATTTGACTGAGACTGAACCTCCTAAAACGGATTCTAAGTATCATACTTGGGTCCAAGAAGATGCTCATCTTGTTAGTCTATTGTGGAATTCTATGGAGCCCAATATAGCTGATATGTGT
>JAVXUM010000030.1:15301135-15316596 GCA_035590655.1 Pouteria glomerata
CTTCAATCCAATCAATTTGGACTATATTTTTGAGGAAGATGACCCACTAAATCAATGGTTAGAAGAGAAAGAGGATCACTTATTAGACACAGATGAAGATTTTCAGTTAAGAATACATCAAATTATTGATAGGGGTGATGTTGACCCTTCACTTAATGTTCATGGTGCAAGCTCTAGTCCAAGTCCTAGTAATGAAGATGGTGGCTTGACCCCTCCTAGTGATGATGGTGGTGGTGATCATGAGATCCCAGAACACTATATAAGAGAAATAGGAATGTATGGTTTTAGGGATGATGAAGAGGTGGGGAAACCTTTAGCAATGCCTCAATAACATCCATTTCATACGGATGAGTCTCAGGAAAGAAGAGAACAATCAAGACGAAGTAGAAAGATACAACAGCATGAGTCAGAGAATTCTTTTCATGACATTTTTTTAAGTTTTGGAGGGGTTCACTTGGTGAGTTTTCACAAGATAGTAGTTGTGAGTCATCATACAGTTCATTATATCCACATAGTACTTTTGACTCTTACGGCTACCTTCCTTAATATCCCCCTCAATATACCTCACAATACCCTCTTCAATTTCTCCATCCTCCTGGTGAGTATCAATTTTACAATAACAACACCACGCAATGGGATGATGATTCTCAACAAATAACCGACCCTACACGACATTCATTTTGGTGGTGACATTTGTGGCAACAGTACTTGTTTCATCTAATTTATGTAAGTCTTCTTATTCAAATTTTACTTTTTGTTTAGTTTTTATAAGAATGAACTATATTATTATTTTATTTTTATGACTGTTTATTTATTAACTAATGGATTATTTTCTTCTAGATTGATATATTATTTTACTTAGTAATTAAACATTTATTATTGTATTAATTATTATATAAGTAACAATTTAATATATATATATATGTGTGCACACGCGTTTATTTCATATACATGTCTAAAAAAAGTAATATTTATATATGACATTATTGATTAATATAAAATCATTAAACAACACTAATAATTTATGTTTATATATTTTAATTGTTAAAACATTAAAAACAACTTAGTTTAGGTAAAATGTAAATTTGGAAAAAAAAAATCACGTTTCCGGTTTCCGGTTTCCGTTTCCGTTACGTAACACACGTTACATCCCGCGTCCGCGTTACCGCGACCGTTACCGTTACAACATCCGTTACCGTTTTTTAAAACCATGCTTTCATCTTGGTCCTGTACTTGCTAATTACAATTCTTTGTGCACTCCCATCTTTGCTGGTGTTGTACTTTGCTTATCCTAGTTTGAATTGGCTGATAAGAGAAATCACCTCTTGAAATATCGCTGGTTTCGCTTCTAATGAGAGAACTTCGTAGCCTGAACATGAGTTTGTCTTTGCTTGTCTTTACTGGTGCCTTATTTCTAGGACTTATAATTATAGTGCTATTTGAAATGGTGATACCACTGTCTTTTCTTCAACTTTGATATCAAGAGACTTATACTGTCTTTTGTTATGCAATTAGATTTTCTTTTTCTAGTGATTTTCACTATATTACATAAGACATACCTTGCTTGACGGAGTTGGTTGATCACTTATTGTAGAAGCATGGTGCTGTAGAATATCTAGAAAAGTGTTTGGGTGGTGACATTTGCACAATATTTTTCTTGTTTGGGTAGACAAAGAACTTATAGAGTTGTTATTATTAAGTTTTGGTATGCAGTGGGAGTTCTCAAAGGATATGAAGACTTAGTTAAGCGATTGGCGGGGTATATGCAGGGCATGCATAAAAATAAGTCTTGACTAGTGTTCTTTTTTGCTTATTTTGGATGATTTGGAAGGAGAGAAATAGAACTTTTCAATGCATAGAGATGTGTTTATATAGATTTAAGAGTTTGCTTTTGTCTACATTGTCTAACTGGTTGATGAGGGATATAGAACTGGATTTTAATTATATTTTGACTTTTCTTGGGAGTATGAAAGTTTAGTATGTTAGGGGTTTGTTCTTGATTGTTTGAAATTTCCTTAATGCCTTTTTACATAGAAAAACTTCAAAAAAAAAAAAAAAAAAAAAAAAAATTGATTATAGGGATTGAAATTGTGAAGAAATATCAAAATTTAAATAACCTTACGGAAAACATAATCCTCAACAAAAATAAATGGAGAAAAATGATTCCTATTGCCGACCTCAATTAGTTTGGGGCTAAGGCTTTATTGGGTTGAGCTTTCCTTCATTGTGTTGAATATTGCCGATTGTTGTATCCTCTTTACCCTTGTAGCTAATTAGAGTTTCCATCCAGTCTTTTGCTGCATTAGCTTGAAAAAGCTATTGTGTGCTTTTATTTAGAAGTTGGGGTCATTATTGAAGCTTTTGAGTGACAACAAACCAATATAAATAATAAAGATGCCCCCTTCTTAACAGCTTAGGGTTTTAGTTGAGATGTTTTTTTCACATCTTAATGAGAGTCCAAAGCTCAATTACGAAGTCATCTTAACATAGAGCAGCAAGTGATGCATAGAAGCTCTTATCCTGTTGTAAAAGTGCTTGAGTTGGTTACATAATTGTTTGAGAAATATAAAGACACACATACACAATTCTTTTTTTGCATGTTTGAATGGATAGACATTGTCATTGGTGAAGTTAGAAGCAAAAACATGTTGCTGGCATCTTCCCTGTTGATCTGATTTTATTTGCCTTCTCTTTCACCTTGAACTCCTCGTTTCTTCGGTTTTCATCTGCCTGAGCTCTCGCTCCTCCTGCGATTTCATCAATTCTTGCCATCTCACTACGGTAATGTTGCATGGCTTTTGCTCTTCTCTGGTCCAGTTCACTCTGCAGTTCAAATGAAAAAATTGTCAGTTATAAATTACCATCATTACTTGTGTCTCTCAAGTTGGTGGGGAGAAATTAATAAACCTCTGTTCGCTCCTTCTGGTGCTTAGCTTTTGCCTTCTTCCTATTCTCCCAGTCAAGAATTGTGTCGTTCAACTTGTTATACCTGAAACTTCTTTTGTTAGTAGTAATACAGGACAATTTTCATTTCTTTGAACTTGAAATTGAAATTGAAATTAGTTTTTGAAATTAAAAAGGTTCACCTGTTGGTGTTGGATCTTAATTTTAGTATTTGAATACTTTTGGCTTATACTTTGTTCTATGTCTATTTACGTACACTACCTCAGTGCTTGAGATTAAGTTGAGGAGCTTTGTTGTTGTTGTTTCTAGGAATTTGATTCAAATCAAAGCATTGTCAGGAAAACCAGGACTTGAGAATTTAGCAAGTGAGAGACTTAATTGCTAATGCACATGCTTGAGCTCAAGGACTTAGTGGTATAGGCTTTTGTTTGGCTGAGTAATAATAAATCTATTCTGATATGAATAATTACCGTTCTTTGATCTTGGCCATCTCAGCTTTCTCCCAAGCCTCCGCCTCAGTTTCTTCTATTTCAGTTTTTCTGAAACTCTGCCTTCTGATGTCTAGCTGTGGCAATGCTGGTTGTGTGGCAGATGGAAGATCAGGCTTTGGTAATGCACTTTCTGTTTCTTTACTGCCAGTTCTGCTCAATTGCTTATCCACGAAAGTTGGAGTCTTTTTGATGGATGGAGGAGGAGTAACGGTCCTTTCAGGTGTCTTTCCACTTCTTGTTGATTTGTCTGGAACTTCCAAATATGCCATTGAAGGATCACCTGATATGGATGGATTTATCAATAAGCATGGAAGGAATGTGATTAGAAGACCATATGTGTCAATGCTATAGAATTTTCTTCAACTCAACGGCCTTACCTGAGAATCGTCCGGATATTTTACCAGCTTCTGATACTCCGCTTGTTGCTGTTCTACTCTTGATCTTGGTCACAGAGGCATCTGGCTGTTCACGCTTCTTTTTCTGCTCCGCGATGCTTAATTCTTCAAGTGAGTTAATAGCATACGCAGTTGCTGCAACACCGGCTGCGTACTCAATTCCATTTCTGGAATCATAATCCTCACTCATTTGCCTGGAAAACTGTCTCTGGAACCAATTTTGAGTCCTTTTCCTCTCTGCAAAATGCATCATCCAGGTTTGTTTTCATTTGTTCATCTATTTATGTATCATGCATAGTCTACTAAAGCATAGACTGAAGTAACATAGTTTGGCTAAAGAAGCATCTTATATTGGTTAGAAGTTTACTATTTTTTCTTCTACAAACTTGTTTATGAAATTTAAGCATAAAAGACTGGTGACTTGTATTATAATTCGGTTTAAATTTGCAGGAAGAAAGCAGATTATAGGTATTCCCTAATCCCCAATACGTACACAAAGTATAAAAAAGTTTTTGGTGTACCTCCTTTGAAGGATTCGGTTTTTTGCTGTGGTATTCTTCGATCTCTGCCCGCCTCTTCTCTGTTTTCCCGTCCTGCACCAGAAAATCTTCCCCTAAAAGAGGTGGTCAGAGGTGAGGCTCATATAAAACAGATTGAATAGGCAGTACATATAATAATATGATGATATGAAAATTGCGTGTTTTCAGGAAGTTACAGTTGCAGCATATACATCAAATAATCAGCTTTGCTTGTACATTGAGTTTTTTTTCTTCGATTTTGTAGATGTCCATGCTGCTGTATCTCTGTGGAAGAACCTATAGTATGTTTATCCAATTTGATGTTTAGTTACCATTGGCTCTTCGGAGGAAATTTAGTGGGACGTCATAATCTGGTTGGTCTAGGTAATTGGGATTAGCAGGCGGGGATAATTTGACCCTGTAGATCCTCTGAACTGATGTTAAGGTGTAGACAATGATGAAATAAACCGCAAATCAAACCAAACCGAATCAACCCAGCCTTAGTAGCTTGAGATGGTTTGATTGTAGTCGAGTTCTGCAGGGTCTAACAATCTAGAAACTCACAAAATTGATTCTGTTCTTGTATTGATATCTAAGAAATTTGGACCATCCCATATATTTATATATACTAAACCAAAGTCTGTTCAATGCGAGAATTTTGTGTACTAGGTTGCCCTTTTAAATTCTATAAGCTTTTCAGATGGTATAATTGATAAATATGTTTTAATACTATTGGTCATGACACTTTCTAAACAAAATTATTGTATATAACAGGTTAATGATATTTCACATAAGACCTAGAAGATTAACATGAGCTATAAACTGAATTTTCTAGGATTGGATTGGTCCAATTCCGGGTCCAAGACTTAGAAGCCCTCCAAAGTTGGTTGGTAATGGTTAACACCCAATCCATGCACGTACTAGAGATTTGCAAACTTTGCATTTCAGAGTGATGTTTGTGTATACATGCTATTGTGTCTTGTTTCAGATTGTTTTTAAGGGATCAGATGTACCTGGTTTGCCTGATCAAGCTCTCCATTCTCCGGGACAGAGCCTGTTCGGAAAACTGCTGCTTTTCAGAGGAATGAATGGTGGGTGCTCATGGATTGGCGTTTTTATGTGAAGAAGAATCCCAGAAAGAAAGAAGCTTTTTTTTTTTTTACTTTGTTTGGAGGTTGATGATCAATAGGGACGAGCAAGGCAGGGGAGGCAAGCAAGGTTTGAGTTATGCTTTTCATGCAAGGCCCTTTTTTGATTCTCCAGAAAGGCACAGAGAGGGTATTCTTTTCTTTCTCTTGGAGGCTCAATTTTCTTTCTCTAAGCTTTGTGTGACCTTTTTGTAGTCCTTTTACAAAGGTTACAAAGGTAAAAGTATATGGAAAGTGGGGCAAGAATCTCATTCGCAAGTGAGTTTTTCTTTTTATATGTTTGGATTATTATGTAGTGGAAGGGAAAAGGCTTTTAATTTATTGGAAAAAATGAAATAAAATAAAATAGAAGCAGCTGAAATTCTTTTCTTTCGTTTGGTTGTGTGGTGGGAAACTCGGGGAATGAGAAGAAAATGAGGCTTTGTTTGGAAAGTTGGTAGTTGTTCAGCTGCCAGTTATTCAGTTTTTTTTTTTTTTTTTTTAAATGACTTAATTGACTCTCTTACATTTTAAATTTCTTTTAAACTATGAAAGGTAAAACTGTCAATTTAACAAAAAACTAAAAAGTTAGATATTAAAAAGTGAGTTTTTTTTTTTTTCTTCTCAAACATTAAAAAAAAAGTTAATTTTTTTTTTTTGATAACTAGTTGGTAATTAACTACAAAAAGTTAACTTTTTTTACTTCTTAAACTAAAACCGAGAATCTATATTGTGGAGATAAATAGAAGCTGCAATGGGATCTAACTTTTGGAATTTGGAAACTTTAATTAGCTTTGATATTATAAGTGATCCCTTCTAATTTAGAGGGCAATACATTTTTCATCGTGATTTAAATTAAAACATAAATTGACAAAATTTGTTAAATTTATTTTTGTGCTTCACATGTTATGAAGGTTCGTTCCTATGTGACTGTGGAAATATATGTTTGAAAAAAATGAGTTGAGTTTGTTAATGAATTTTGTAATGAATTTCTTTAATCAAATTTTCTTTGTGAAAACATGAGATAATGTTTGATTTTAATGTAAACATAGAACATGCACGTATCAATTTTTACAGATTTTTTTTTTTTTTTTTTCCTTCCAATCAATTTTAACATGTGAGGCAGAAATTTATTTAATTAAATTTAATAAATTTTGTTTAAGGAACTTCTATTTGCTAGTTTTTTTCTTCTTTTTAAATAATTTAAAATTTCTTTTAGACTTTGAAGAGCAAAAATACCAAATTAACAAAAAGTTGAAAGGTAAGTTGATAACACAGTGAATTCGGATGAGCATTGGATGATCTAAATCTGGTCCGGGTTGTCTGGAATTGCTGTATTGACACCGGTGTGGTGCCTGTCAAAGAGCCTCCGATACTTAAGTTAACAAGAAAGGTTGAGAAAAATATTTTTGCAAAGTAACGGCAAAGGTAAACGTAATGTCTGTACCTGGGCACCGGAGATCAAAAAATTATTTATATATCCGTTGATCCTTCATGGAGACTGCAGATGTGAATAGTACTAGATCATACTAATTTGTTCAATCAGATTTTGCCACCTGTATTCACAGATCTCAATACTGATATCACTCGATTAGTTATCAAAACTGTTAGTGGGCATCCCTGCAGGCGAGTATAACGGAATATGTTAGAAGGTGGCTATACGCGTGATTGTGACGTAAGTATTTCTGTCTTATATAGGGAGATCGAACCAAACCCTCGACCCATAGTTGGTCAGTCAAAATGGGAGACACCTGGTCGGGAACCCATGCTCGGTCAAGTCAGTAGTGCCAGTTAAGTTTGTTCGGGTATGGCCTTCAGTTGGTTTTAGCATTCGGCCGGTCGGGTCGGTCAGATATAAGTATCTAGTCAGGTGCATCCTATCAGATGCTCCTGTTTCCTTTGGTCACAGAGTGTCCAAAAGGAACCCAATATCTCAAGTAGGTTAGTCGGATGCACCCTATCAGATGCCCCCAGTTCCTTTGGTAACAAAGAGCGACCAAAAAGAATCCAATGTCTCAGGTCGATCGATTAGGTAAAAACCTATTCTGGTTCTCGATCTGAACTGGATTCTGAATAAGGGTTATCAGAATGCGTGACGGTTCAATTGAACCGTGTATTTTATGGTGGTTAGAAAGGTTGACATACAAGACAGCTATTAAATGTACTGAAAAGACGGTAATGCCTGCACCGTAATGGCGCTTTGGCTTCTACATGCTTCAGTATGCCACGTGTCAATTCAAGGTTAAGAGACTACGTACGATTCAATCCTAACCACTAAATACCTAAGAAATCTGATTGTGTGGATTTTGTGCGATGAAATCAGAACCGTTGAATTCGAAAAGTAGATAAAGAGTTAAATTTGAGCCATCGATTTCAAAACAGGAACAATATATGGATAGAAAGCATTCAAATCATCTTCACTTACGTGTTATCGTTCTCAGAGAGTGCTTTTGCAAACCGCTTCTGCAAGTGTTCCACGAATCCATTTCTGTATTCGTAAAGATTTTCTTTTCTTTTTCGTCTTCTTCTTCTAATTTTTTCTTCTGATTCTTCCTGTCAAGTTCGTATTTAGAACCTTAGATTTACCAATCGATTGACATAGAGAAATTAGGAACAATATCCATGGCTAGTAGGCGAGACCTAGTCAGGGTTAGGGAGGACTCCTCCAACTCTTCTGAAATTCGTGAGATTCGAGAAGAGAACATAGGACCAATAGTGGATTCATTCCCTGAAGAAGTTGGGGAATCTAATACCCAGTCTGATGACCAACCGCAATATGCTGCTGAGAAAATAAAGTCGAACCTCAGCAGTGCCAAGATAAAGCAACTTTGGACCGACTTCTAATTCCCTCCATCCATGTCTTTTAGGGTCCTTTCCAAGGGTGATAGGGCTTGCCGTCCCAATGACGGTGAGATAACCATATATGAAGGTGCCCTGGTTGGAGGACTTAAGTTTCCCTTGATAAAACCAATTAGGGAGATTCTGAGCCGACTAAGCTTGGCTCCGGGGCAAATCTTTCCCAATAGCTGGAGGATCCTAATCGGCTGTGCCATCCCTTGGAGGGCGGTAACAGGGCAGGAAATTACAGTAAAGGAATTCCTCTGCTGTTACAAGACAACAGAGGCGGGTCGTGGCTGGTGGTTTTTTTCGGGTCAAGAGAGGGACCCCAACCTTGTGATAGGTCTTCCGACCTCTCACAAGGGCTGAAAGGACAAGTTTTTCTTTGTCTACGGAGAAGGATGAGAGCTCCCACGCTGGGAATCAATCTCTCCAAACACTGCTCGAGTCCCTCGACACTGGGGAAGCCCAACGAAGAAAGGTATACAACTCTGCTCTGTTTTACGTTATTACTCATTTTATTCATCATTTTTTTTTTTTTACTAACTATTAGTGATCTTTGGCAGCTTAGACCCAGCCGAAGTTATCTAGAGAGTTGAAGGCATGGGTTCAACGTGTAAAGGACCATGATGTCCACGAGGCAGACTTGTTGGTCAACGTGGAAACCTTGGCCACAAACATGCTTGGCCCGGAGCTGACCCGCGCCTCTCTCGCGGCCGAACGTGAGCGGAGTGAGTGCGCGACCCTTTGTTTATTTAATTTGTTAAGTTATTCTTACTCTGATCTTTCTTTCCTGTGCAGATAACCCTTCTGAGGAATCCTCAATGGTCAGACTTAATCTCGACCGATTGAAGAGGAAGGGCAAAACTGATGAAAGCTCAGCGAAGAAGGCCCGAGTGGAGTTGGGGACGAGCTCGGGGGCCAAGGACGTAGTTCCCGACCAAGTCCAGACCCTCCCGGCTGGTCCTCAAATCCAGCCAGAGGGTGCCTCCGGTCAAGTCACCCTGACTAATGATCCAGCCAGGTTTTTTAGTCTGGCCAATGATCCGTAGCATGCCTGGCGAAGCGTGCTCCAGTGGATGTCAGATCAAGAGGTTATTCACCACGAAAACCTCTTTGGTTTTCAACTGGTTAAACAGCTCACCTTTGACGCTGTTAGGGTAAGAACATTCATTCTCTTTTCTTTTTTCTGTCTCTTATTTTTTTTTTTTTTTTTTCTTTTTTTTAAGTCTCTGCTTTTTGCAGACTCTTACTCGGTCATATGTTACTGCCAATCGGTTGATGCTTGCCGAGAAGCACATGGCCGAGGATAAGAAGAAGATGGAAGGAATGGTCGGGGAGATAGAGGAGAGCAGGCGACAGCTCCAAGTGGCCTTGCAGGAGAGGGATGGAGCCCGGGCGGCCGAGGAAGCTCTGAGAAGGGAGCTGGCTGAGCTGAAGAAAAAACACGTTGTAGAGAAGGTGGCCTTGGTTACCAAGACCATTGAAGACTACAAAAAGAGTGAAGCTTTCCAGCTCGAGCTCGAGGAATGCTTCAATCAGGCTTTCGAAGTCGCTCGGGAGAGGGCCACTCTGTTGTTTCTAGGAATGGATTTCTCCAGCCTTCAACCAGTTGGTCGAGAACAAACAACCGATAAGACCTCTGGGGTAGTAGATGACCGTCATGAAGAAAAGGCGCACTCCAACCTTCCTCCTCCTCCATCAACCTGAATACTTTTATTGTTCTGTCTGCTGTTTTTGCTTCATTTTTTTTTTGAACAATGTAAAAGATAATTTTTGAATAATATACAAGGAGATTTTACTTCTCTCTGTCTCGCTGTTTTATCTTTTTAATGTCATTTTATAACTTCTTCAAATCTGTCTGCCAAAACAACAATGGTTTATAGTTTAGCCTTTTTGGTCGAGCTCATTACTTCATTTAACCTGGCTCGGGTACTCGGCCTCTGGAGCGGACCGAATAGATGTAAATAAGCATAAAAGTTGATGAGTAAATAAACATGAACTTATAACTGATTAGTGGAGCCATTGCTAACTCATTTTAATTAAGTTAGTAAATCACCAATCTTATAATTACCTGGTCTTCGTTTTATCCAGAGTTGAACAAGATGATCAAATTTTTCCTAATTTATCAATCAGTCGCTTTTATGTCGTTTGTAGTTTTCAAGTCGATCTGTCGCTTTTAAGTCGTTCTTTCATGTCAATTTGTCGTTTTTAAGTCGATCTTTCAAGTTGATTCGTCGCTTTTAAGTCGATCTTTCATGTCGATTTGTCACTTTTAAGTCGATCTTTCATGTCGATTTGCTTAGTCGGACACTTGGGCTATGTGAGCTGTTTTCCTGCTCGGCATAGTCAGCCGAGTAGTTAAGTTATAGTAGAATCGTCGAAGTTGCCGTAGATATATTGTCAAATTCATGGTAATCGAGTCATTGAAGTAGAATTCATTATAGAGTAGAAATATTCGAGCCCTGCTCAAATAATAAATGTAATTAATGATAAATGTTAATTTACAGCAACAAAATCACAGTTCCAAAATTAAGCTTTTAAGTATAGTATCTTCTGAGATGCTCTGAATTCCAGGGATGAGGCAACTTTTTGCCCCCGAGTTGCTTCAGTCGGTAAGTCCCTTTTTTGGTGTACCCAAGCACTTCATACGGTCCTTCCCAGTTTGGGCCCAGTTTGTCTTGTTGTGGATTTCTTGTGGATTGATTGACTTGCTTCAGCACAAGATCTCCTATGGCAAACTCTTTCAGTCGGACCCTAGAGTTGTGATATTGGCGCATCCTCTACTGGTAGGAGGCCACTCGGATCGCAGCTTGTAGTCTCTTCTTCTCCAGCAGATCAATCTCTTCGTTCATTAACTCTTCGTTCTGATCTGGATCAAAGCTCTGCGTTCTGTAACTGGGAAGACCGACCTCCACTGGGATCACTGCTTCAGTACTATAAGTGAGTAAAAAGGGGGTCTGTCCGGTTGGAGTTCTTGCAGTTGTTCTGTAAGCCCAGAGGATGTTTGGAAGTTCATCTGCCCAGAGCCCCTTAGCTTTTTCAAGCTTTGTTTTGATGATCTTGAGGAGAGATTTGTTGGTGATCTCAACCTGACCATTAGCTTGGGGATGCTCGGAAGAAGAATAGTGGTGACTGATCCCCAATTCTTCACATAACCTATTAAACTATCCCCCTTCAAATTGCTTTTCATTATCAGTGATGACCACCTTTGGTATACCGAATCGACACACAATATTCTGCCATAGGAACTTCCTCATATTTTGCTCTGTTATGCTCGGTAGAGCCTCAGCCTCTGCCCACTTCGTAAAATAATCAATAGCAACCACGGCGAATTTCGTCTGCTCTTTTCTCAAAGGGAGTGGCCCAACAATGTCGATTCTTCATTGCGTGAACGACCAAGGGCTTTGGATAAGTGTTAATTCTTTAGCTGGAAGCCTTGGGATGTTAGAAAATCTTTGACACTTATCACATTTTTTTACAAATTTCTGAGCATTCACTTCCAGGGTAGGCCAATAATAGCCTGCCCTAAAATTTTTTTCAGCTAATGCATGACTTCCTGAGTAGTTGCCGCAGACCCCTTCATGGATTTCCTTCATAACATAATCGGCCTCTCGCTCATTCAAACATCGTAATAGAGGAAAGCTGTTTCCTCGTCTGTAAAGGACTCCATCTATGATCAGGTATCTACTTGCTCTGTATTGAACCCTCCTTCCTTCGTTCTTATCCTCTGGTAGAACATTGTTTTCTAAATATGCTCTGATTGGTTTGGCCCATTCAACGTCATCTTCCACATGGTTAACTTAGGGGATATCGATGCTCGGAGAATTAAGTATCTCGATTGGCACATCCGCATTTGATTCACTTGAGGAAGCAATTCGGGCTAATTGATCAGCTTCCTCATTCTGGAGCCTCGAAATTCTTAGTAGCTGGAACTTGAAAAATTTTCTGGACAAGCTTCTTGCCCTTTTACAATATTCGGCCATTTATTCCCCTCTGGCCTGATACTCCCCCCGTAACTGCTCGACCACCAGTTGAGAGTCACTGTGAACTTTTATTCGTTCTGCCCCCATTCTTTGGGCCATACGTAGGCCAGCCAAAAGGGCTTCATACTCCGCTACATTATTCGTGGTAAGGAACTTGAACCGGAGGGCATACTGGAACTTACAGCCCTCTGGAGAAGTGAAAACTATTCTAGCACTGCTCGAATTATTAGTTGACGAACCATCAACATTTAAAACCCAGAGATCATCACTGTCTTCATCGGAGGGAGGGTTTTGTGGTGGAGTTGTGAATTCAACAATGAAATCTGTTACGGCCTGCCCCTTTATTGCAATCCTTGGCCTGTACTGGATGTCGAATTGACTCAGTTCCACCGACCACTTCATCAATCGACCAGAAGTTTCGGGCTTATGCAGAACATTTTTCAGAGGTTGGCCTGTTAGGACGACGATTGTGTGAGCTTGGAAGTAAGCCCTCAGTCGCCTAGCCGCCATTACAAGAGCAAGGGCCAGTACTTCCATCTTTGGATAATGTTCTTCTGCTCTATGTAGGGCCTCGCTCGTATAATAAACCGGCTTTTGAACTCCTTCCTCCTCTCGAACAAGCGCCGAACTAACAGTTGTGGATGAAATAGCCAGGTATAAATACAACTCTCCCCCTAGAGTCGTCCGACTGAGCAATAGGACAGACCCCAGGTACTGCTTTAATTGTAAAAAGGCCTCCTCACATTCGGCTGTCCACTCAAACGCATTTCTAAGCACTTTGAAGAAAGGTGACACGTATCCGTCGATTGAGAGATGAATCTGTTCAGGACTGCCACTCTTCCTGCCAACTTCTGAACTTCTTTTATTGTCTGAGAGGGCTGCATTTCCATTATTGCTCTGACCTTCTCTAGATTAGCCTCGATTCTTCAGCTAGAAGCCATAAATCTGAGGAACTTGCCAGAGGCAACCCCAAACGCACATTAACCAGGATTGAGCTTCATTCCATACTTCCTTAGAGTGTTGAATGTTTCTTGCAGATCCACCACATGAGAGTCAACTCTTCTACTTCTTACCAGCATATCATCCACGTAAACCTACATTGCGTCCAACTTGTCCTCCAAACATTCTATTCATCAGCCTTTGATAAGTTACCCCAGCATTTTTCAATCCAAAGGGCATTACATTGTAGCAATAAAGCCCCCGGTCGTGATGAAGGCGGTATGCTCCTGGTCATGCTCAGTAATTTTTATTTGATTGTATCCTGAGAATGCATCCACAAAGGATAGCATTTCATTGCCGGCTGTTGAATCAACCAATAAATCAATAGATGGCAGAGAAAAACTATCCTTTGGACATACCTTATTTAAATCTGTAAAATCAACACACATCCGCCACTTGCCGTTTGACTTCTTGACCATTACAACATTAGATAGCCAAGTGGGGTATTGCACTTCTCGGATAAGCTTCGCCTTTGTTAACTTCTCAACTTCCTCAGTAATAACTTCATTTTGCTCTGGGCAAAAAACCCTTCTCTTCCGTTTTATTGGCCGAGCAGTTGGAAAAATGCTGAGGTGATGAGCAATCACTCTGGTACTTATTCCCGGCATGTCTTCATGTGACCATGCAAAAACATCCAGGTTCTTCAACAAAAAATTCTTTATTTCCTTTTTCAGAGGCTCAGGTGTCTCTACCCTCACCTTTATTGTTCTTCCTTGGTCGGGGGAGCCTACTTCCAGATCCTCCATCTCTCTTTCTGGCTCCCCCCGTTTTATTTCTTCTTCGTCTCGAACCTCGAGCCCATCTATTACTAGGGCTTCTCTGGGGGTTTCTTCCTTTAATGAAGTCATGTAACATTCCCGAGCAACCTTCTGATCTCCCCTTACACATCCGACTCCATCTTCGGTCGGGAACTTGATCAGAAGACGGTAAGTAGATGTGATGGCTCAGAATTGGTTGAGGGCTGTTGTCCCCAGGATCACATTGTATGCCGATGGGCAATCTACAACTAGGAAGGTGACCATCTTTGTAGACTAGTGTGGTCCTTCTCCTAGAGTGACTGGTAGAGCGATCGAGCCGAGAGGTACCACTCGGTCCCCTGTGAACCCGACCAATGGGAAAAACACGGGCTTCAACCTCTCTCGACCAATCTTCATCTTCTTAAACACCCCCCAATATAGAATATCTGCCGAACTCCCACTATCGACCAGAATCCTCCAGGTCTTAAAGTTGGCTATAATGGCTGAAATAACCAAGGGATTGTCGTGAGGATGGCAAACCTCATTGGCTTAATCGTCTGTAAATGTGATCGGTCAGGCATCCCCTTTTAATTTCTTTGTCGGTCGGTCAGCCACGAAGATCTCTTTCTGGTTGCTCAGCTCCTGAGCATATTTCTTTCAAGCGGAGGAAGACTCCCATCCGGCTGCGAAACCGCCAGATATCACTCTTATCTCTCCGATCGGCTGTTGATTTGGCCTGGCCGGGTTAGGAGCTTACCTCTCGGGATCTCTTCTCCTTGGACTACAGTGGTCGGGAGATCGCCGGTCGGGCCTTCTGTTATTTTGACCCAAAAGGTACCGACCTAGCCTCCCCCAACGTACAAGCTCTTTAACACGCTTTTTGAGGTCAAAACACTCCTCTGTGTCATGATCGTGATCCCGATAATAATGGCAATATTTTGCTTGGGATCGAGTCTCTGCCAGAGCCACCATTGGTGCCGGCGGGTAATGCTGGATCTCTAAGAGCACATTTTTCAGGCTTGTATTCAATGGGGTATTGGCCCCTAGACCATTAAATCTCTGGTCGCCAAACCTCCTATCATTGAACTTTCGATTATCAAACCTCTGTGGGTCCCTGTCAGGTCAGCTATCAACCCTCCAGTTCTTGGAGTCTTTATTGTCTCTGACATTGCCTGAGTCACTTTGCATTTTCTTCTCGGGTTTGGAACTTGAGGTTCCCTCGGCATCCTTTCTCGCCTTCATTGCATCCTCCACGTTAATATATTTCTGAGCCCAGAATCTAAGCTCAGCCAGGTCAGAGGGTGGCTTTTTCACTAGAGACGCCATGAACCTGGCGACCGCAACCCACTCATGAAGGCAGTAAAGTCTACCTTCTCATCAGCTTCGTCAACTTCCAAGATCTCTTTATTGAATCTTCCCACATAGTCCCTTAGCGGTTCATCCCTCCCCGGTCTGATAGTGAGGAG
>JAVXUM010000030.1:15334924-15350144 GCA_035590655.1 Pouteria glomerata
TTTTTTTTCAATTTTTTTTTTTTTACAGTTTTTTCCCTCCCCTTCCCCCCCCCCCCCCCCACCCCCCAAAAAAAAGCCATGCTTCTTACATAACATTCATCAATTTCCATTCATATAGTTTGAAAAGTTTTGAATATGTGAAACTGCTCAAATATACCTTAACGAGTTGAAATATTAATACCCATATGAGATGTAACCTCAAATGCTGTTCAATATTGATGCATTGGAGTTCTGATATGGTTGTTTAGTGGTGAAATCTTGCTTATAGAAGTTTAGTTGATGAAATTAAGTGCCCATCTGAATATTGTACCCCAAGGAAACCTCCAACAAATTTATTCATACTTTTTTAAATATCTCCAAGAAATTTAGTGCACAACGCTTCCGCATTATGGGGTCTAAGAGGGTCAAAGTCAAATATAAGCAACCTTATCTTTACTTGCAAAAAGTTTTCAGGGTGTGCTAGAATAAAACTCTAGAATAAAACCTATGTCAGATAAATGTAACAAAGGAATGCAACTATGATTGCAGAACAAGGGATGTGTGACTCAACTACAATCAACAATGGGAGAATAACCATGTTAATCAAGAAAAAGAACAACAAAAAATTTGTGATTAGCGATAGCTTGCATTCCTTTTCCTCTTCAATGCCACTAAGTTTTTCAATGCCACTGAGTTTTTAAAACTCAAGCCACATTCCAAACCAATCACTCAGCTGGACTTGAAACTTATTGGGCTTTTTTTTTTTGTCCCTTTAGTTTTCTCTTGGCATTTTACACTTAATTTCAACCATTTATTGTTTATCATGGCCACTTGAATCAATCCATCGAATCTGTGAAAGTCCTTTCTAATGTTCAGCTAAATCACTGTCCCCTTTTATCTGCTAATTAAGGTAACTTGAACATATGTTTTGCACATCTCCAAAATTTTCATTTTACATGTAGCTATTACTTATAAAAGATTACTAAAATAATTTTGGCAATATTAGTTATCAGCACCGTAGGAAATTCTTTCAACTCTCAGCCAACAGTTAGCATATTTTATTCTGTTCCTCTATACTGAGTTGGTTTCTCTCTCTGGGTTTTCAATTTTAATTTTGTTTAGCACTGCCGGAATGGAGGCCAGTGGAACCAGCAACATGAAATTTGCAATGAATGGCTGCATCCTAATGGGAACCTTGGATGGGGCCAATGTTGAAATAAGACAAGAGGTTGGAGAAAATAACTTTTTTCTGTTTGGTGCTCGTGCTCAAGAAATTGCTGGGCTACGAAAAGAAAGAGCTGAGGGAAAGGTGATTTTATTAACCTCATTTCTTTCCTAACCTTCATTTTGATGAATTTGGACTGAACTTATGAAGCAACCAAAATTTCATAGTTGGGGTATGGAATTTCCAAAATTAAATTCCGTGCTTCAAGGAAAAGTTAGAAATTATTTAGTGGTGAACAAGAGGATATTTTTATTAATCGCGCACAGACACACACAAACACACACACACACACACACACACACACACACACACACACATGTCAAGAAAAGATAATGAACTACAAATTAGCATATTTACAATTATGGGGTTGCAATGTAGTTTGTGCCAGACCCACGGTTTGAAGAAGTCAAGACATTTGTTAGAAGTGGTGTTTTTGGTCCCTACAACTATGAAGAGATGATGGGATCCTTGGAAGGAAACGAAGGTTATGGTCGTGCTGATTATTTTCTAGTTGGCAAAGACTTCCCCAGTTACTTAAGAGTGCCAAGAGAAGGTTGATGAGGCTTATCAGGACCAGAAAGTGAGTATTGTTTGCTACTGTGGGCATGTAGTCATCCCATTGTGTCATGTTTCTGTCTTGATTCGTGTTTTGCTCACATAGATACATGGAATGACAATGAATATGTAGGCATGTTTGCAAATAATCATGAAATGGACCTAGTGATGAAAAAGATTTCAGTTGTACTAGTCCATCACGATTGTTCGAGGTTGCTCTTTGGATTTGGGTGCAATTCGTTCAGCCCAAAGCAGAGTTCTCTGCATTTAATGCTATAACAACTACTAAGAATTGGTATGCCCATTCATATGCGTGTTTTCTGTTATTGCTATTAGTACGTAGTACACAATTCCTTTCCATTCATACCCAATGCAAATTTTTATGCAATATGTGTGTCCAGACAATACAACATAGTCCGTCTGTGATAACATTTACATGTTGAATAAAAAAAGTGCATGTCCAGTTGCTTATACAGTTTCATAGCTATCAGTAACTAACCATTCTTGCGCATGATATGGGTGCAGAGATGGACAAAGATGTCAATTTTGAACACAGCTGGTTCTTATAAGTTCAGCAGTGACCGAACGATTCATGAATATGCTAGGGACATATGGATGATTGAGCCTGTTGTATTGCCATAAAGCAACACGTCCTCAAGAGGGAAATGAAGTTTTACCCAGGTACCCATTTCACATACCCTTATAGTTTTGAAAGAAAAGAAGTGGTTCAGTGGTTGATAATTTCAGCTGAATATGGTATTGAGCTTAGAAATAGTTGTGCACTTTTTGGGTACAATCTTCTTATCTAGCATGGTATTCAAATCTGACATCTTTCTTCCTTCTTGATATGTGTGTATATGTTGTGTACCCAAAATAGAGTGAGTGAGTTAGAAAAATTGTTAGACTTATATATTAAGAACTATAAAGGAGCTTGTACAAAAGATTAGAGATATTAATGAGCATTTTTGTTATTTAAGAATTTTGGGGGTGGTTGGTTGGTAAAAGTTTAGCAGAAAAGTACAATAAAAATATAATGATTTGATGTAAAAGTGATATGTGACAAAATTTGATTAGAAGAAAGTACAAAAAATTGATAGATTTTGGTTAATTTTAGTGTGCCAAATGGGGCCTTTCTCTCACTTGGGAGGTTAGAGCCATCCTTAAAATTGGTTCAATTGCTTCCATTTCTCTCTTGTACTTTCCTTCTCTTTCTCTATGGCCAAACACTAATATTTAGGAACACAACAATTGGTATCAAAGCAGTAGTGATCCCAAATGGAAGTGTAATTCGAGTCAACCATGGATGTTATAGTAGTTTCTACATGGAATTGAATGCATTGATTAATGCACAATTCCTTGAAGATTCAAGAAACGAGTGGAAATATCAAATCATTGGAAGAGGAGGAAGATTGTAAAGATGTTCAACAAGATGGATCATCTTAAAAAGGGTTTGATGAGAACTTATCTTCATCCTAAGATGAAACTCAACTCATCTTGAAAAGCCACCTCAACTCGTCTGTCTCTTCTTTCCTTGAAACCATTGCCATTGATATCGTAAACCAAAGGCAAAGGCTTCCAAAGAAAAATGCACAACATTTTTAGAAATCAGCATTTTTAAATTGCCCAGCACCTAACGCAGTCCAAACAAGAATGAACCAGAACCAAATTCTGGGTTTGGGATTCAAAAATCACCAAATCAATAACAATTCATATAAATAGATCATAGCATCCACAACGTGTTAACCAACCAAATATCTAACTAAAAACTCGTGGATTTCACATAATTTCAACGTGTATGCATTTATACACATACCCTCATATATCCATATATACACCAACATATATATATCAAATCTAAACCAAATCAAGTATGTTATATATTAAAATCATGCTAACAACATATATAAACATAGAGATTTGCCCCACCTACCTTAAATCCAAAGAAAAGTGTAACAACCCACATCTACACAATATAATATTATCTGCTTTGGGCTTGGTTACCTACTTTCTAGGAGGTCACTCATTCTGGTGCTACTCCCTCTGGAGCACGCTTAACCTTGGAATTTTATTGAATCCAGTTCTCTCATAGTTTTAAAACGCATTGTAATTTATAGATGTCGAACATTATATATATGCTACTTCCTCTACCCAGGCAATATGGGACAGAAGATATTGTTTTTCTACTTCATCCCCTGCTTCATACTCTAGTAGGCAGGTCCCTCACAATTCTCCCTTTTAATAGGACACGGTCCCCATGTGGCCCTTGCTCCACTCTCTAGCAAATAATGTCCCTCACAAACAGGTCCCCCACAAGCAGCGCCCACTCATGGCTCCACACTTCCGGTTAGGTATTGGTTCTGATACGATTTGAAATGACTCGCATTCACATAGTAAAATATTATCCGCTTTTAGGTTGGTTATCTGCTTCTCAGAAAGTCACCCATCATGATACTGCCTCTACTAGAGCATGTTTAACGCTAGAGTTTTCACAGAATTTAGTGTTCTTACGGTTTTAAAATATGTTATACTTTATAGATGTGAACATTACACACATGCCACTTCTTTCCTCTATCCAGGCAATGTGAGATAGAAAACATTGCTTATCTGCTTCATCCCCGCTTCAATTTTCTACAGACAGATCCCTTTCAAACAAGTCCCTCATAAAAAAAGACAAAATAGAGAAAAAAGTCCTCAAAACTCTCCCAACTTTAGTAACTTGTGACTCTCACCTCAAGTCAAACCAATACGAATGAGCATCGTTGCGACAATCACCGCATCAAATAGCCCATATCTGCCTTACTCTTTGGTCTTCACTTTATCTCTCCTCTCTCCTCTCTCTCGTTTGTTGGCAAGAAGAAGAAGAAGAAGAAGAAAAAGAAAGAAATAGAAAAAGAGAAGAGAGGGTTGGGCACTTGGCATAGTTCTCTAGCCCAATCACAACTTTGGGCCAGACTAGGCCTAGATTCAATTACTCGAATCAAACTTTAGGTCTAAATATTTAAATAGCTTAAAATCCAAATAAATAGCTAAAAATAAATTCTGGGTGTCATAGCCCACGATCTTCATGATGCTATTTCCTCATCGACGAGTGTTATTGTGATCGTTTCTTTATCTCCGTCAACTGATCATTGTGCCCTGAATGTGGGTCAACATATATACTGGTGTTGGAATTATTCTGCATTTGTTGGTGTTGGTATCTATTATGTGACCACATGTATTCAGAAAAATAAAAGAAAGGTCAATTAAATGGAAAATACACAAGAAATGGGAAAAACACAGATGAATATAGAGATGAAGCAAAATATGTAGATGGCAATTTTATAGTAGAGGAAGGACAAAAGCCACTGTTCAATAGGTGTGACAAGTTGAATCTGGACCGCTCAGTATGGACATTGATGGACGACTGTGGATGGCTTGGTGCGAGCCATCAGATAGCTTTGAGTTTGGACGAGGTGGGCAGTTTTGATCATGCTTCAAGCCCGAGTTATTACCACCTTCCATCAGTTGAAGATAAGAGGATTGAGAAGCATTCCACCGATCAAAACATTCATGAACTGAATAATTTGTGAACGGGAATTCCAAAAGAGAAAAGTGAGCTGCAAGTGAAAAAGGGTAGATACATAGCACCTTCTAGAAAGACAATTCGAACAATCTAGGAGAGTTGGATTTAATTTGTGGGCCAAACCTTCAGCCCGGATGTAATAGGACTTGTTTGGGCCCAATTCAGAACTAGCCCACTAAATAATGAAGCTTTTATCATCCGGCCCAAGTCGTTAGAATTTTAGTAGCCCTGGTTATAATAAAGTTCAGGCCCATTGTGGGCTTAATACGCTATCCAGTCTATCTATATAAATGTACAATAGCTGATGATAGTGTTAATTCCATTAAAGAAAAATATATTGTAAACAAGCTGCTGCTTGTCAGGAGGTTGCCCCCTCGACAGGGTTCATCAATTTCATCATCCATTCCGATTTACTTTGTCTTTCATTTTTCTTTGATCTTGTAATTCACCATATGTGAATTCAAGGAGAAATCAAAATGCTCGCATCAGTATCAATGATTCATTTTGGAAAATTATGTATCTGCTGGTGTAGCAATTAGGCAATTGGGTTATGGAAATGATTGGCCTTTGCTCGGAAAAGGGCCTTTTCTCATACTAGCATATTTCCACCTAGGTGGATTTTAAGGGGTGGGAGTTGTGTACCAAAAATAGAATTAGTTAGTTAGGAAAATTGTTATACTTGTGTTAAGAACTATAAAAGAGCTTGTAGAAAAATTAAAGATATCAATAAATTTGTTGTTTGACAATTTTCTGTCACTTGGGAGGTTCAATTTCTTTCATTTTCTCTCTCTCTCTCTCTCTCTTGCCAAACACTAATATTTAGGAACACAAGTGTTTAGTATGTACACAAAGGGTTATAACAAAAGAAACTTCTACAAGTGCTTTTACTACTGTTGCTTATTTGTAGTATATTGTTATAATTTTGTCAGCATAACAGTTGTGATGAATAACAAAAGAAATAAAATGGTGCTATGATACTTAGAATATTATGTAAATTTTCGAGAATATTCTAATCAGTTTGATTTCTTATTCTAATTAGTTTGATTTTCTTGTTTTGCTAATTTCCTAGTTTCCTAATTGTACTTAAATTATTCATCATAAATATAATGTAAGAGGGAGTGATAATTAATCTCTCCTAATTATTCTCCTCTTTTTCAACTTGGCATCAAAGTGGTGATCCAATAGAAAACACAAGCTACAATAAATCCTAGTCACCAATGCTAGCCACTTTTTTCATCTCCGTCCTTCCAACTATCGTTGTTGTCACCCACCATTGCCAACAGAAGCGCATTCTTCTGGCAATCACCACTGGTTATGTTCGACAACTGTCAGTTGTCGCATGCACCTACACATGCCGAGAGAAGTATCTATTCCAGATCTCATGCGCCCCCAATTTTGGTAGTGTGTGTCAATGCGTGAGCCACCCTCATCCCTCTGGCCGCCACCTCTCATCATGGTCGCCTAATGTGAAAGGTCCTACTAACGTTGTTGTCTTGATTTGCTCGATCGTAGACTACTCATTGTCTTAGATAGAGAAAATCTTGTTTGTAGTTTGCACCGAACCCTGTATTGAATCTAAGTAGTTTTTGCGAGCATTGTTTGATCCGTTCAATTCAGTTCTTCTAGGTTTTGGTTTTCAATAGTCATCATTCATCAGTCATCTTTTGGTATCATTGTCCTTATTGTGTACGGTGATGATATTATTATTTCAGAGGATGATGCTAATGGTATTTCTACATTGAAGCATCATGTAGGACAACACTTTAACAAAAGGACCTTGGAGGCTTATGCTATTTCGTAGGGTTTGAGGCTGCCCCTTCTTCCCAGGATATATCTTTATCTCAAAAGAAATGTATTCTAGATTTATTCTCTAAGACAAGGCTCTTGGTTTCTTGTGCTACGAACACTCCCTGGACTCTTCTGTTTGTTTGAACTCTGAAAGTGGTTATTCATTTCCTGATATAGGTTGATATCGCCGTTTTGTTGGTAAGCTTATTTACCTTACTGTGACATGGCATAATATTATATATGCAATTGGTGTGATTAGTAAGCTTATGCGTGCTCTTTGTCAACTCCATTTTGATGACGGGAGCTATTGTATAGGATTATTTTATCGACCTTTCACTATATTGGATGTAATTGGCTACATTGATGTAGACTGGTAGGTGATCATTCTAATCGTCAATCTTAGTTTGGATATTGTACTTTTGTTGGTGGAATTCTATTAACTTGGAGAAGTAAGAAGCAAGTTGTAGTTGCTCATTTTAGTGTTGAGGCTGAGTATCGTGCTGTGGCCCATATTTTCTCTGAGATGCTTTGAGTTCGTTCTCTCCTTCATGAATATAATATTGAGGTTTCAACTCTAATGTCTATATATTGTGATAATCAAGCTGTTATCTTCATTGTCAATAATTTAGTTTTTCACGAATGCACCAAACACATTGAAGTGGATTGTTATTTTATTTAGAATCTTTGTTGAAACGTGATTTTACTACTCCATTCGTACGCTCAGATTCTTAGTTAAGTGATATTTTCACCAGGTGTTTGCTCATTCTTCTTTTCGGCAGATGTCTAACCAAATTAGGCATGTTTGACCTTTACGCTCTAACTTGATGTATAGTGTTAAGATACTTGGAGTTTTTATGCATATCTTCTAAAATATTCTGGTTAGTTTGATTTTCTTGTTTTACTAGTTCCTAGTAATACTTAAACTCTTCATTATAAATATAATGTAAGAGGGGGTGATAATTAATTTGTCTCAGTTCTTATCCTCTCTTTCTCAACTAGAATGATTATTGAAGTCATTAAAAATTCGGGCATTTGTTACTCCTAAAGAAATGCCAATTTGAATAGAACAATTACAGAAAGGGTTGACATGGCACAAAACACTTTCAAAGATGAAACCTTGCAAAGTCGTGCCAATTTGAATGTCCAAACACGCAGTTCTCTCGCAATTTTTGTACGTTGGTTGCACATTTCTTTATGCAGTGAATGTTAATGTAATTTTAGAGAAGAAATTTCATTGACTTCACTTTAGCTGCAATATGTTATTTGTATTAACCGTTCAGTGATAGTGAAGCTACTATTTTAATTATATGACGATTACACAAAAAGGTGATACCCTTTGATGTATTCTTGGGTTTT
Source organism: Pouteria glomerata (assembly GCA_035590655.1). Lineage (NCBI taxonomy): Eukaryota > Viridiplantae > Streptophyta > Magnoliopsida > Ericales > Sapotaceae > Pouteria > Pouteria glomerata. The sequence goes on from JAVXUM010000030.1 coordinate 15,343,390, forward strand.
AATGAACTGATTTAGTATCATGAAACCAGAGTAAGACACATCAAAATTTAAATCCTATTATCTCTGAGAATAGGTAAATAGTAAAGCGAAACCCATAAAAATAAAATCTTTTAGGACATTACAACTGATTTCTGAATGATGTTCTTGATTGAATCTAACGTTGTTGACGGTGGCGTGGAAATGATGGATCTACTTGGTTGGAGGAAGAAACTTTAATTCCTCTTGCATTAGAATTTATTCTACATGAAGATGTTTTCAAATGAATACTACCAACTTCTTAATTCCTGCTTATGGAGACACAAGTGGAGATAAATGGGACATTCATGACCAAGAAATTCCGTTTGGTTTCACATTGGCTCCAAACGTAGAGTTTGAGCCTATATTTTCCGCCCTTTATTGTGAAAGTGGAAAACAATGTCATAACATTAGAAAAAAAAGTGATTGCGGTTTAAAGTTAGATTGAAACTCAAGCCTAACCTTCTTGGAAAACATTGATTATGCAGCAAAATGCTTTTGGAATAACTCCTTTTTAAAAAGTTGTTTCCAGTTGAGTTTTTCTTCTCAATGTCACATTGACATAATTAAGTAGTAGCCTACCAATGGGCTGGAGAACTGTAGAAAGTAGTGTGACATGCAAATTTCGATTATGCGGTTACTTGATCTAGTGGTTTTTTTTTTTTTTTTTAAATATTTTTGCTTTTTTGATTCACACTCTCTTGTTGGGTTAGGGACTTGCATATGTATTGTATAACTCTTATATGCAGCTTGTTTTTTATCTAGGAAATACAGACTCATCATTTAAGATGTTATTTGCGCTTTGGATTCACAAGGGAATCAGACACACGACATACACCTTAGACATATGTTAGATTCATTTTTTTGCTATGTTAGATTTTTTTTCTTTTCTTTTCTTTTTTTTTTTTTTATCCTCAAAAATAGTTTGGACATGCCGTAAACTCATTTTGGAGACATGTTGGACTTACTTTTAACAAAACTTAATTTTCTGTTGTAGTTTCTCAATTGTTTATGAAATGTAATCATTATGTAAATTTTTTATTGATTTTTAAGATATGAAATACATAATTTTAAATTTTAATTAGTGATGCATTTTATTATTTCTATTATATTTGAATAAAGTAGTAATATCTAAGGCATATAAAGAATTATATATTTCTATTAAATTCTTACCATGACGTATCGTGACGGTGTCTTGAGTCGGTGTCCATATTTTTTATTTTCTGGTTCATTTGATCTATTCCCAACTGGCACCTTGAAAGTTAGATCATCCATGGTATGATGATAGATCAGGGAAAGAAGGAACTGGGTATTTTTGGCAATAGTGCATTGAGAGCCATATGTGGGTCAAGTTCCCAAAAAAACCCCAGAAAGGAGGAGACATAAGGGAGAACAAAAGTATGTGGGTTGAGTAGGCATTATTAATGCAATGTGTTGAGCCAAATTTGGTTCGGGTGCCTATTGGAATTGGTTTTGGAATGACTTTATAACCATGATTATGTCAAAATTCTGTCATCACTGCCTTGTTTAAAAGGTCTACAACAAAACAAGCACAACATGTATATGGCAACAATAAAAAATAAATAAATAAAAGATTGATTAGTGATGGGTATTGACACACGCGGCTGACAGAGTGTTGTCTTAGTTGGAATTCACATTTGACACAGTGCTATATATATTGTTTTAGTTGGAAGTCACCTCTGACATAGTGTTATCTTAGTTGGAGATTATCCCTGTTGTGGACGCAGTACAATTTTAGTATTAGATTTTGACACCTGCAACTATAGATAGAATTTTTTTTTTTCTTTTTTTTTTCAAAATTCTTAATAACCTCTTGTGTTGTAATTTTTTCAACTTTACCGCCAAACATTAAATCTTAAATCCGGATTTGTTCGTATGTATGTATATTTGTAAAAGGGTCCCTCTCTAAAGAATTCGCTTGGTAGCCCAATAGCCCAATTTGTCCAAAGCTAAAGTAATGAAAAGATCACTCGTTATTGAAAAGTATTCCTATTAGTTTTCACTTCTCAAGTCCCATAAGTGCAGCAGTTGGAGATCCCTTTCCATCTATCACTCAATGTCTTTTTTGAGTCTTCATAAAAATAAATAAATAAAAATACAACTTTTTTGAGCTGACTATGAATGTGTCATTTTCAGGGCTTCTCAAAGGGAACATATAAAAGATGGTTGTTAAAGAGATCATGGCGTTAACCAACACAAGGCATAATGATGAATTTTACTAGCAACAGAGAAAATTTATGGTGGCATTGATAGATGGTGATATTAATTATCAAGGTTCAATGCTCTTGCCAATTACTTGTTATTATTTCTATGGCCCACTTATTCCTTAAAAATTTGATCATTTGATCGCTGTCGGCAGATAATTCTCCACCGTTCGATCTTAATATTAATAGTTTCAGTATCTTAAAAAATACTTAGTTCTGTCTTCTTTAATAATTTAAGTTTTTAGAATAACTAATTATTGATGTGGTAAAAGAATAAAAAGGTCTTTTTTATTATGATTCTTAGATTATGATTAAGTGTTTTTTTTTTTCGTTTTTTTAATCATTTTTTATTTTTGGAAAAAAAAAGCTGAATTTTTGGATGAGCTTGAAATTTATTTTCGGCAATCATCAACAACAATTTTTTTTATTTATCTGACTTATGATAATTAATATGTTTGGTCTAATCATTCATTATAACACCAATCTCATCTAGCAATTTATAGATTTTGTTCAATATTTTGCCATATAATTCTATGCTACTGACATTAGCAATTGTGATTAATAGGATCTTTGACTCAACAGACCCTGAAATCTTTACCATCTTTTTGACTTTGTAATGTCCAAATCTTTATAACGTTTAATGCTCAAGTGCGCTTAGATTTCGGCATGGTCAACTTTGTATATGATCAACCACAACTACTTGGATTTTATATGATAGAACCACTAACTACTTGGATGTAATATATACATACATACTAAAAAGGCGTGTGATTATTATTTAATTTGTGCAATAATTAAGAGTGTAAAAGTAAAATGATGTGATGGTTAAAATTTTAAAATTTATAAAATAATTTAATTAGAATAGTTTTTAAAAATTATTTGATTTAAAATTTAAATTAAATAGGAGGTTAAAGAGTATTTTAGGAAATTTAAAGTCTTATTAAAATTAAGCTTTCATTAGCTTTTAGTTTATCAATACTCCTAACGTTTCATCTATATTTATATAATAGTATAAATATATATATATATATGATATTCATTTGAATAATTATGGATTTTATATCAATTCGTGTGAGATTAAATTTCTTTAAAATATAAGAAAGAGTAAGAGATGGTTAACTTATATAATAACTAGGGATGGATTTACACACTTCTTGTGTGATGAAAATGAAATATTCATATTTTCACTAAATTTGCAAATACGTTTAATTAAAGATTAAAAATTAAAATATTAACCTCAAATAATAAATACTGACATTTTAAGTAAATAGTGAGTAATTAATAAATATTTTAAGAAGAGAAACAAAAGTAATGGAAAATTAAAAGGTATAAAAGAAAATTAATAAAACATAAAAATAAAATTACTTAAATTTCTAAAATTTTAAAACTTACTTATACACCTCTTTTATTTGCGGGTGGTTATTAGTGAGTAAAAGTTTTTAATAAAAGAAATTAAAAATTTCACCAAATGGTTGTCTTAGTTAATTTTAAATTTCACTAACACTCTTAATGTTTTCTTATATAATAATATTTATTACTAGATGATAATACCTTGGTAGAATATTTAATAATTACAACTCAAGTATTGGAACCATCACTACTTAAAATAATTGCTCCACTAATATTATAAATGATTTTTAATATTTTTTTCTTATTCTAATTTTAAATTTATCATAATATATCGTATTAAACCTCTCAAATCAATTACAAAATTCATATTTAAACTAGCAAATTTATATCTGAAAAATTTTTATTAAATTAATAGAATCAAATTATTTGATTTTAAATTCATAAATACAAATATAACCTGAATTGTCACTCAAAATTTGTTAAAATTTTCAACTTCTTAGCTTTCTAAGTTAATAAAGATAAATATTTTTAGTTTTATTAAGTAAATATTACCATATATATATATATACACAAAGGGATGGAGCTTATGTGAGACCAAAGAGCCCCCTAGCTTTGAAATTTTATCTACAGATATATGTTATATTTTATTAAAAAACAATTTATTAATAATAGCCCCCTTTCATAAATAAAAAAAATATCAGCTGCTCAACTTTTTATAATGAGACTCACATAAAAATTGATTACAGGCAAAAAATTATTATTTTTTTTAATTTTCAATACAAACTCACAAAACTCTCTCCCTAAAAATTAATTACACGTAAAATTAACTTTTTTTTGTTTCATTTTCAATAAAAACTCACAAAACCCTCTCTCTGCCCCCTCTCTATTTGACTTTCTCGCTCTCTCTCTCTTTGCCTGAATCGTAACTTACTATTGTTATTTCTTTTACTAATAAATCACAAAAAAATAGTAAGAGAATAAGTTAACGGTTAATCGTTACTATGCTTTAACTATAATCGTAAAAGAATCACGACTTTATCTTTTGGCATTTAGAATCGAACTCATAAAAGAAAAATTATTGCAAAGCTTTTAAGACTGTAAAAGTATAACTCTTTATTACTTTTATTTTTTATTGTTAATTAGGAGAACAATCCTTTATTATAGTTACTTTTACTATTAAGTTATTAAAATTGCTTCAAATATAAGAGTAGAGTCGGAATGGAGAGAGGGAGAGTGTCGCACACGGGCACAAATTAATGAGAGAAACTAAAAAAAAAAAAAAGAAAGTAAAAAAAATTTACTGAAAATTTTTTGACCCCTCTCTCATGAAATACTGCCTTCGTTCCTGCAAACAGAGACTTAGTTTCATCAATGAAATTAAACAAAACAATCGGTGCATTTTCTGTTATCTAAAAAAAAAGAGTACAGTTTCTGTTTTATAAAATAACAAAAAAGAAAAAGACTATTAGTAGGTGCTTTGGCTGGCCAATTGGTGAATTAAAACAGATAACAGAGAAACAAGTAGGTACCCGTTGATGATTCTTTTGTCTGGAGAAGACATCACAAAGCTAGTTTGAAAAATACATGCTTTGCTTGGTGCCTAAGTTAAGCTAAGCTAAGAGATAAAACAAGATTCGTTTCGGTCCCACGCACTCTCTCTCTCTCTCTCTCTCTCATGCATGGTGGTGATCCGTTCGGCTGGTGAAAGCTCAATTTTTGGCCCTTTCCCGCCTATTGCATATATCGAAAAATTTCCTACTTCGGTAATTAAGAAGTTAGATTATTTATTTTTTTATGAATTTTTCTTTTTACAAATTATTCACATTTGATAAGAAATAATTATAAAAAATATTTTAAAATAAAAAATTCATGTAATAATAAAAAAAAAATCAAAATTTTATATCTATACACACATAAATGGTTCTTAAAAATATCAAAAAAATGAGATTAAGCCAAAGATGAATATAAGGGATTCCAGCTGATACAACTAGAAATTATCGCAAAGGAGGCTGCGAGAACGCTCGATCGCTCGGTGGCGGTCGAGAAGGGTCCAAACACCGGCTGCCGAAAAGCTTTTTTCGATCGCTTTAAGGTGGTCGATGAAACTCACTTATTCCCGCCCCCCTCTTATTTCCCCTCTCTTTTCCCTCTTTGATTCTCTCACTCTCTTGCTCTCTCTCTCTCAATTTCTCTTAATTTTTTCCTCAATCTGAGTCTTCCTCGCTCGAGTTGTAGTGTCGCCTGAGCCATTGCGAACTGAAACTTTGCTGGAACGAGTTTCACAGTTGCTGTGAACAATCTCTTTGTTCGACTCTCTATTGCATCGCCCGCAGTGGTTGTCTCCTAAATCTCTAAAATTAAAAAGAATTTCGATATAGGCAAAAATTTTAGTTTAAAATCAGTCTTGTCAACCTAAAATTTTTAAAAATAGTTTGAGAGTGTATGTAGGTCATATGATTTAAAATTAGTGTTTAATTTGAGATTATATGAAATTTTGGGTATACTTATTAATCAAGTATTCTCACCTGAATATTGTGTAGTTGCTCCTATGTCTGTCTTATCATGCATGCTTATATCTAATTATTTCTTTTATTGCATTTAACAAGGGGAAGATATCTCTAGCTTGCTATTTGTTTTTTAGCATTTGTTAACAGGTGCTGAAGAATATTAATTAAGAGTCAACGAAGGTATGCAATATAATATTAATGTTTTATACTTTTTTCATGTAAAACTCTATTAAAGTTTGAAATATTATTACTTAATATGCATTTATTGATCTTTCATGTGTACTTAGAACATCGGTTAATAGGAATTATTTTTCTTATTTGAATAAATGTGTTATTATTTTGTTTTGTTCTACACTGAAATCATTTTAATTTAATGTTGTGGTAGATTGAATTGTTCACTACTACAATAATTGATAAAAATCACTTTAAAAACTATAATCATAGATCAATAAACAAAAATGTTTTTAAATTAATGTTAAAATTGAATTTATTGAACCAAATTTAAATAATACTATATGTATAATTATTTTTTTAATAAATATATAAGAGTAGCCTTCATAATTTGTAGTACTTATAAATATGTGAATATTAAATATTTAATATCTAAAAAAATATTTAGTGTATCTCTAATATTAATTATATTGGTTATGATTTCAAA
>JAVXUM010000030.1:15409244-15424844 GCA_035590655.1 Pouteria glomerata
AAATAAATCTTCAGCACAACTAAGCCGGCAAAGGATTGGCATGGTCTAGGTTAGAAATATTCTGTATCAAGATTAACAAGCTCGAGCTGCAAGCTGGTAAATTCTATTGCACAAGCAACACTCTTCTTCTGTAATTCAATCAAATATGACTGCAAACAAATCAATTTTACTATTCAAAGTCAGATTCACTTGGAAAAATTTGATAATTGATGAACTCAATTCGAACCATGAACAGTGTTTAAGTAGAGAGCTTGGAACAACCAAACTCCATAAAAACAATATGGATGAGCTTTTTCCATTCTTCTGATAAGAATGTAGAATGCACAGAGAAAATATTGCTCAGTACTTGATAACTTTCTTTCCCTTTATGATATTCATATCCATTGACAATAGGGGTAATCCAAGCGCCGCTTGAATCAAAAGATTTGTACAAAGTTAAAATCATTAATAAAATGAATACCCCCTATTCCAACAGAAGAACTTCCTAAGAGAGACAAAATGTAGGTTTCAGCCCCCTTCAGGAACTGGATTAGTACCCTTAACTTCCAAACTTAATTTAAAAAAAAAAAAAAAAGAATGACCGAAGTCTTTTTACATTTACTCCTTTTAGAAGAAACTTTTTTTTTTTTTTTGAAAGGTATTTTTAGAAGGAACTTATCTTCCCAAACAACTTGCATTCTTGGCCCTCACCAAGGCAGTGTGTGCAATACAAATGCTGTGAAACAGGAAAGATCATCAAAGAGCCACTGGCTAACACTTTTTCTCAAACTTAGTATTCTCGGTGCATGGACGAAAGATCTCTTCAATCATGTTCCCTGTTGATAGAAGATTGATACCTTCAAATGGACTCATTGGAAGCCTGGCATCCCAGATTTTAGTATCACATGGACCCAACAAATAACCAATTCCCAAGCCATCAGTAGTCAACCCATCACCAATGGCATGCAAACACTGCTTATGCTTGCTCTTAACTCCACTCTCATACAGAATACTTCGTATTAGCTGAGCCAAAGGAGTTCAATGTATCAGGCTGACAACCAAAAATGGTACTTGAAACATGTTGAGCATCAAAATTCTCCTGCTCTGAAATCTTGTCCACGCCATTGGCTATGAACCCTGTTCTGCAGCCCTCAAGTGACACGCCTGTTTCGTCTTTTGACAAAAGACTCCTTCCACCATAATTCTTGGTGATATTTCCTCCATTTCCAGCATCCCTATCACCATTGCAACCATCACTTTCACCTTTGTCACTATCTTCATTGCCATCACCAGCGTCATAGTCATCACTGTAATCATCATCATCGTTAGGGGATTCATTGTTGTGGTCCAATTGAACACCTTGATCAACAAGACACTCAATTGTAGAGTCCTCATCTTCTTGTGTAACTTGGAAGAAGCCCCTATGACTTCCCTGCCACTCATCATCATTACTGTCAATATCCAGAAAGCTGGATCTGTTCTGAACAGCCTGCCTCCAAAGCATGAAGACATTGAAATAATAGTTAACTATTTCCTTTTTGGTTTGAGATGGGAAAAACACAGAGAGATGCTCCCAAAAATTCTTGCCATGTGACACAGGATTAGAGTAAACAACTTCGTGAAAGACCAGTCCTTCTTCTTCAGTCCATTTTTGTGATACCTCCTCACCCATGTCACAAAACCCCAGCTGCATAAATATCTCCTGCCCATGGGTTTCTCTAATCCTTTCCCTTGATTCCTTGACATGCTGTCGTACACATCTAACAGAACCTGAATCAGGAGACAAACGGTCTTTTCTACCGTCTCCAGCTTTGACACATCTGTGGACATGTAATTCTGGATCACACATCGGAAAGACACAATCCCCCATCAATTTTTCTCTAGAAGCATCATCATCGATATGATTAGAACTCAAAACATTTTCTTCACTGCCTGCGGTTCCCATTCTGGAATCTCAGCTTGGTGATTTGGTCCAATAGGAATTTGTTTTCGAGGACGACTATTCAATGATGAATGTGTATTGTCAAATTGAACAATTGATCTCCTTGGAAAGTAAAATTCAAGATATTCTGGAGAATAAGAGGAGTGAAATGCTGCAGCAGATCCAGCATCTTCCTCGCTGGTACTTTTTACAATGAAAAGGGAGCACTAATCTCAAACTCTTTATTAGCCAAATCTGAGACCATGTTTTTGTTGTCATGTTCAAGTCCATCATCGAATTCAAATCTACAAAACATAGCTTCATCTTCACCTATTCAGATCAAAATAATGTCCTCAATAAAATAGTAATTAGAAAGTAAATATAGTTCAGTCAGACTCTTTGCATGCCGTAAAGCTGCGCAGCACAACAATAGCAAGAATTTGAAATCCATTACAGGAGCAAGATGACTAAAAACTTGCAATGCTACCGGTGGAGTACGCTTGTGGGTGACCTCCATATCAGATTTATCCCCTGCCAGGGCTAACCAAGGAGACACACAATAAAATAATCAACTCTCATTCTATAGGCATAGCTATGTATCCAATAACACTATAGTCATTGGTAAAATTCAAACAGCCTGTCTTTACTGACACTCGGAAGGTTAACCACATAATTACATGTCAACAAGTGAAAGTTTTATCCACAAAAGATAGCTCCAAGAAATCCAAAGACAGAAAATGCAAATATCAAAATGATGAAAAAAATAAAAAAAGACAATGAATCTCTAACCTGGAATATCATCTTTTTGAGTTGGTCATGGCAAGGATATATTTCTGTGAATAAGGTCAGCTTTTCACCAAAGTCAACTTGCCTTGGATGCTTGGGATATATTTCTGTGAATAAAATCAGCTTATCACCAAACTCAACTTGTCTTGGATGCTTCAGAGGAAACTCCTGAAAATAGTCCTCATCAAAAGCCTGTTTAAATTCCATCTTGACCTGCACCATGATGAACAATAAAGGTGAAAACAACCTCGACGTACAAGATGCAATCATATTAGCATAGAAAACCCAGCTTCCCAAGGAAAATCAAAATTTCTGTATATCAGCCTCATATGCAACGTTATTTCTGTGATTTGTGTACTCTACAGACACATGAATTTCCCATTTGACAAGAATAAGATGCAAGTATGCAACTACTCAAATTTTAGACGCAGGGCCACATCCTGACAAATGTCTTTAACTTGTCAGAAATCCTATCTTTAATTGTGTTATGACGCACACTAACAGTACTTGTATAAGCACTCACTTATTTCTTGATAAAGATGCAACGCTACCCCGAAAATGCTGCATCTTTAGGAAGTAAAAACAGCCTATTTCATGAAAATGGGGGGACAATGATGTGAATATTCGTCTAAAGTAGTTCTGCTCTGCTTGCAAATTTCTACATGTAGGAACGCTACATACCAAAGAGTTGGCAGAATAGGAAAAGTTTCATCGTCAAAAACAAAAAAATATCAATGTTTTTTGGTGCAAGGCGTTAAACCTTGAGAAGAATAAGCCACAAATCTAACAGCATTCAATTATATATCAAACCTCATTAAAATCTAAATAAAAATGTGGCAGAAATATTAAGAGGAAGCCGAGTATAGAAAATTAATCATTACATATGTTCATCATTATATGGTAGAACTAAACCTAAGAAGTTTAAATGTTTCACAACTATTAAGTTTTGAAACACAAGACTCTCTGTTGAGGCACAAAGAAAGAAATAACAATACCACAGGCAAAACAGATATATGTAAAATAATAATGGAAACGAAGACTTTACAGGAAAAGACCGATCCACACATACAAAATTGTGAGTGAAAAATATATTAACATTGTTTGCAATTTGGCAATTTATTCAATGTGTGGTCACAAAAACAACGAAAACAAAAGAGAGAGGGGGGAATGAGATCAAATTTGAGGCCAAAATACCAGAAGTTATAGGGAAATCATACAAATGGAAAGAAGCCAATGAAGGACCTAAAATATCTAAAAATGTAAAACACAAATAAGAGGACTATGACTTTATTACCAAACCGTGTCTCAGAGGTCAGCATCTTTAAAGTCCACTGGGCAATTTTCTATACATTAGAAGCCTTCTAAGGAGACAGTAGAAGAATCTCCAATAGCAAAAATTCATGAAATGGTTTTTCTCTAATAGTAACGGGCCAATAGGTAATCTCTGTTAGTGTCTTCAAGAAGATTCCGGGAGTTCCTTATTTATCTTTTTTTTGTATTGGTTCCCAGCAATATCATGATCAATAAAAACCACGGCCAGCACATCTTAGACCCTGAATTCCATCAAAAAACATGATTTCTGGTCCTAATGCTCTATCATAATTAGCCTTCCCAAACTAGAGATTCCCAGGCTGCCTAAATCCCAAAAGTTCTCCCAAGATGTATATTTTAATTTCATGCCAAAATCAGCATTATACCTCAACAAAATTCAAGCCTACACCCAACTCAAAACTCTAATGTAACCGAAGAGTGGTGCTACGGAAACAACTTCTATTAGTTTATCTCACCAGTCCCTCTGGTGGGGGATGGACTGGTGAGATTGTTGTGTCACAATTGGGCCTAGAAAAATTTTATAATCAAAAACACCATAAACCATAAAATTTAAGCCTCCATATTGTCCTTAAGACTCCTAATCAAGGTCATGTCCTACATAATTACCCATACATGACAACAACAATCTGAATCAATTAATAAAAAGGTAAACACAGAAAAACTGATTGGATCAGTATTACAATTCAAGCCTCCATCAGCATTCAAGTTTGCCAAACCAAACTGATGTTCCAAAAAGAATATAGCGAAAAAGGGGAGAGTTACCAGTACAAGGACATAACATACAATCTGTAGGTTTTTTCAAATCATTGCAACATATAGGATAATGTGATGACACTCGCAGCTACTTATATGTTTTGAAATGATTATGGGATAAAGGGATGCAAAAAGGTTGCCATCATATTGCAAAAATAATTGTAGCATCTTCAAAAGATTGCGACCTAAAAAGTGCGAAAATAATAACTATCTTGGAAAGAATTGTAACTGCAGCAACTCGTATGAAAGTAATGCAAGCACCATGACAATCAGTTTGGTCACTAAGCAAAAAGCTCGGATAATTCAACAGTAAATGAGCACAGACATTTTTGTACTAAAGAAGCTAAGTAATTATAATGAAATTGTCATTGGTGTAGACTTGTAGTGCTCTGATAGAAGAGTGATTAACACTTGAGCAGCAATATTAGGTTGTTAATTCCCAATAGGGTAAATTACACTAATTTCTCCTCAACATTTGGATAATTATATTTAACACCCACAATATTTAAAAGTTACTCTTGCCTCCCTTATTTTAAAATATTGTTAACATTAACTATCTTCTGATAAAATTAATCATTAGAACTTAGCACAAAATGTCAAACTAATCAAAATTTTAGGTATTTTTCTTATTTTATCCAATCTTCTCTCACATCTTATCAGTTTTCTTTAAAAAAATTCTCAAAAAAATTTTTTTTAGTTATTTTTTAAAATTATATTTAGAGATTTTTTATAAAGAAAACTGATTAAAATATAGGATACGAAGGGGTAAAATTTAAAAAAAAAAAAACACAAAATTTTAATTATTTTGATATTTTTTGTTAATTTTTAATAGTTAATTTTATCAGAAGGAGTAAATGTTAATAATATTTCAAAATAAAAGAGGTAAGTATAATTTTTAAATATTGTGGGAGCTAAATGAAATTACCCAAATATTAAGGGAGGTAAATGTAATTTATCTTTCCCAATATAAGTCAAACTAAAGCTTTTTAATGAATGCCCATTTTTTCCTTTTATTAAAAAAATAAAATGTGTAAAACGTAATAATAAATCATCAACTATAATATATAAATACATAAAAAAATTGAAATTTTAGCTTTACATACAAATACATGAAACATACTAAAACTTGAATGAATATAAATTTTCTAAAATTCAAGCGACAAAGAAATTTCCCGATACCATAGCCCTAATTCTCAATCCATATGAAAACCAGCAATTTTACTATTAGAAAAATTAGTATAGAATAAGTGAACATCAAAATTACCAAACCCCCTCAAGAAATTTACCAATCCAATAAACCCTAAAAGGCTAAAATCTTGAACTTCGAAACCCTAAAAGCACAAAGGGGTTTGCCAGTAATCTACAAAATCAAGACCAAAATATAGAGGGAATGTATGGAAATCAAGAATCTTATAAATTTGAAAAAGTTCTAAGTCAAAAAATTTGTTGTTATATTAATGTATAATCACGAGGTAAGGACATACAGAAAAATACATAATTATCAAACTTCACTGAGTATTGATTTATTAGACTAAACTATAAAAGAACCCAGCTCAGATTTCCTGCTAACTAAAGACAAAGGTTAAGAACTGCTATGCAATGGTACTCATGGTAGTATCGAACAGAAGATATTCTAAACCCAAAAAAAAAAAAAAAAAAAAGAAGTGAAAAAACCAAATGTTCCAGCATTGATTCAACCATGTTCTTAATTAAGCCACAGCAGGCATGTTGCCGACCCATGGATCCAATGGCTTACCAATGGAGTAAACAATGAAACCAATCTTTCTCAGCTTCTCCACGTCCACAATATTCCGACCATCAAATAAAAAAGCAGGCTTCTGCATATTGTCATAAATCTTCTGGTAATCAAGCGATTTGAATTCGTCCCACTCTGTCAGAATGCAAACAGCGTGAGCATCTTTGGTTGCCTCGTAAACATCCCAAACCACATTAACTGACTTGATTGAGGTAGGACTCACAGGCTGAAGATGAGTTGGATGATCCCAATCAAACTTCTTCAACAACAGATCCCTCTGAACTTGCTCTTCCGTAACCTGAGGGTCATATATGCACAACTTGCCTTTGTCGCCCAACAGCCACTTGCACACGTCAATGGCCGGGGTCTCCCTTGTATCGCCAGTATCCTTCTTGAAGGCAAATCCCAAAATAGCAACCTTCTTGCCCGAAACAGTGTTGAACATCGAGGCAACCACCCTGTTGACAAATCGGGTCTTTTGGTAGTCATTTATCTTAACAACCTGCTTCCAGTAATTAGCAACCTCGGGGAGGCCATTGCACTCACAAATATAGATCAAGTTCAAGATGTCCTTCTGGAAGCAAGACCCTCCAAAGCCCACACTGGCATTGAGGAACCGTGGCCCAATTCTCGTGTCTTTGCCAATGGCATATGACACTTGGGAGACATCTGCACCGGTTGCCTCACAGAGTGCTGACATGGCATTAACCGAAGAAATCCTCTGTGCCAAGAAAGCGTTGGCAGCGAGCTTGGAGAGCTCAGCAGACCAGAGATTAGTGCAGATAATTCGGTCTTCTGGGACCCAATGGGCATAGACATCTTTCAATGCTTTGACTGCCTTCCCACCTTCTGGGGTCTCCCTACCTCCGATGAGGACACGATCTGGTTGGAAAAGGTCACTGATTGCAGTTCCTTCAGCAAGAAACTCTGGGTTGGAAAGAATTTGATAGTTGATGCCTTTGCTGTTGTGGGTCAAAATTTTTTCTATCGCCTCCGCAGTTTTAACGGGGACAGTTGATTTCTCAACAACAATTTTGTCAGCTTTTGATACATCAGCGATCATACGGGCGGCACTCTCCCAATAGGTCAGATCAGCAGCTTTTCCAGCTCCAAGGCCTTGGGTTTTGGTTGGAGTATTAACTGAAACAAAGACAATATCTGCTTCTGCAACATGTTTATCAACATCAGTACTGAAAAATAGATTCTTCCCTTTGCATTGCTTTACTACATCCTCAAGGCCTGGCTCGTATATGGGGAGGTGGTCGCTGTTCCAGGCATCAATCCTTGGCTTAGAGATGTCAACGACAACCACTTCAATTGATTGGCACTTCAAAGCAATCACAGCCATGGTTGGCCCGCCAACATAACCAGCTCCAATGCAGCAAATCTTGACCATTTTTTATTTGTTCTCTACTGCATAACACAATTAAAAGAAAAAAGGCGGAAAAATCAACAGAACTTAATTTTAAAATATACTAGTCAGTCAATAAGTGATAGGTAAACAGTGAAATGCTTGTTATGCCAATTATTTGTAGAAATTACATTCAAAATTCTATTTCTTATATAATTGAGGGGTGATTTTACAACTTTACTTTTCATGGGAATTAAATTTTGCCAAGCCCCCCTTAGTCTGGATACATATGCTTTGATTCTCATGTATGTTAACATCAACTCAACACCAATATGGGTGTTTTTCCAATGTACGAAGCCCAAAAATCTATTAATAAAATTTTATCGAACAAACTTCTATTTTGAGTAATACAGTCCGTAATTAATCCTCAATCAACTTCATATATAGCAATTCTTGAAGGAATGGATACATCAAACTCTTCATGCGACAAAAGGATGTAAAAAGGAGTTAGGAAAAAGGTCTAATTTCATCCTACCTAAAGAATTTTTTGATTACTGCTAGCAGGAAAGGAGGATCCATGCAGTCGCAAAGTACACCAAATTGGGAATAATGCTAAGATGTTGTAGTTTCATTCTAGATCGCATATAATAAACATATATACACATATCAGGACCACTGATGTTCGTAAAGCCAAGTTAGTTTAAAAGAAGAATATCTCAGCCTTGTATTGGCAATCTAAAATAAATTAATAAAACACAGGCTTAGGCTAAACTTGAATTTAGTTCAAAATTTCAAGAAATGTAAAAGGACAACAAAATGGAATCATCTGATTGTACAACAGAGAGATCAGAATATCAGAGATATAATAGCAATATGAACACATTACAACTAATGAATCTAGAATTGTACTTTAAGCAATGAATCAACCAACATGCAGAGTTTGTATAAATGAATCACTCTATATATTTCAATTGAACTGTTTCACACTTGCCACTCAACCAGCAATCCAAAAGATCTGTCATAAAATCAAAAGAAAAAAAATGGGGAAAACCCAGTCGAGAAACACGATCATATGTAGGAAAAATAGCAATGGCAGCAACAGAGCTATCTTTGACACAGCTCTTCACACACACACAGACGCATTCATGTTAATATAATTAATACCTCTAATTAGCAACACAGCACAAACTATCACAAGGTAGCAATTCCTGGAAACCAATTTCCCGCAACAATCAACCTGGCAAACAAGACAGTCCACGAATATATAAATGCACAAACGCGGGTACATTTGTGGTTTCTAAAATGACACACAAAGAATGCATGTGGATCTGAGAAGTACAAGGAGAGGAGAGGACGACAGCTTCTTCTGCCGAAGAATAAGGGGATCAATATCCAACCGTGTATGTTTTATATATATATATATATGTATAGAGAGAGAGAGAGAGAGAGAGAGAGAGCAGTTTTAATGCAATGGTGCTCAAAGCGTGGTACATCCCATGACAAAGATACTTCTTCCGTATGCCGGGGTTGGAGTTTTGGGAATCCCTTTCTCCAACTAAAAAATATCGTACGTTAAATATTTAAAAAAAATGATAATATATAGACATCCGAACAAATATTTTATTAAAAAAATACTAAATGCTTAAAAAGTATTAGGTATTATTTAAGGGTGGTAATAAGACAGATCGAAGGTAGATATAATAAAATTAAAATTCAAACTCTGAACATTTGTCCACCTCTAAATTTGGTCTGAACTCCGAAGGAATATTTTTTCAGACTTCCATCCTAGCTCCAAACGAAACACAGATATATTCACATATTTATGAATATCTAAAAACTTGAAACCTCTATTTCTTGGTTACATACATAATCCGTTCCTAATTTAATATATAACTTGATTATATACATAATTTATTACTATCAAATAATTCATTTTTAAAATCAAAATAATACATGAACATCATATATGAAATAACACATAGACAACATATATGAGAAATATAATTATTTAAAATTATGGCAGCTCATATGTGAAAAATATAGTATTTTATCCTCACTATATATATTAATTTATAATAAGATTAATTACACTTTATTTTTTTTAATTCGGGCCAAAATTACATTCCTCCATCTAATTTAAAAATTAATACATAATTTTTTAATTTGAATTAATTATCAAATTATCAAAATTTATTAAATATAATTAGATATGTGTCATATTTAGTAATATATTTTATAAATAATGTAATATATTTTAATAATCTAGTAATATATTTTAAAAATACTGTAATAAATAAAATATTAGAAAAAAAAGTAACTTGGTAAGATATTAAAATAATAAATTTTAAAATACTTGTAAAAAATAATTCAATATCAGAATAATAAAAAAAATGGAAAAAGTTTGTAAATAAATAAAAATGAAATAAGTTATTTTCTTATTTAATTAAGCTATAAAATAAATTAAAATTTATTTTTATATGATTGCTAAAAATATAATTAAAAATAAAATTTATTTTAGTTTTTCAAAAATTTTTTCTTATATAAAACCAGCAAACATAAAAATAAAAGTTGTGAATTTAAATTTCTAATTATTTTTTATCCCTTCTAACGTTTTACATCAATCTTAATTTCAAATTAGAATCACTATTTTTTTTTCATCATTCACGTATGGAAAAAAATAATACTAAAAAAATGTCTAACAAGGAAAATTAATTAACGAAAAAAATTAACTTCTAAGTGTACAGTCAAATTTATCAAACAAACAACAAGTATATATTTTAAAAAATTTACTTTTAAAATTTTTTATAACAACAAATAATTTTTTTTTTAAAATAACATAAAATTAGAATTTTTTTTTTATCATAATAAGATAATTAATCTACATACGTAAATTTTTTCAAAAAAATTAAAATGTATTTACCTACATAATTATCAAAAAAATTAAGAAAAAATTGATAAGTTATTTTTTGTAAATATTTTTAAAAAAATAATTTTTAATATAAAATATAGGTATTTATAATATTATAATTTGTCTTAAATTGAGTTTTTTTTATAAGAATGTTTATTACATTATAAGTAGAATACATGAGACTTTGTAGAGTGCAAATAAGCTAGTTCTATAATTTTTTGCTACATTTTGAAAAAAAAGTTTTTTATATTCAAAAATAAAAAAATATTGAATGTTTTATGAATCATTTTAGTTAAATTATTTAAAAAATATATTTTCTAGATAACTCTTTGAATATGAATATTAAAAAGTTTAAAAATATAAAATTATATTTTAACTAGATATAATAAAATGAAATAGTAATCTTTTGTATTCAAAATAGGGAAAATAAAATAAAATATTTTAATTATTTTTTAAAATTTGTCTCTAAATATTTTTCTTGAAATAGTTAAGTTTATGAGTCATAATTGGGTGTTTAGAATTATATAAATTAGTATACATTTATAAAAGTTACAGTTTTATAATTCGTACAGTGAGCAAAAAATTTAGATTATATAGAGATTTGCATTATTTTTTAGGGTCTCAAATGATATGCCTTATAAAATTTTAAATTTACCTTTTTAAGTTTTCTTGATTTTTGTGTGTGAAAGAAATAAATTTGAACTTTTAAATTTTAGTTCGCAAAAAAATTAAAAAAATTAAATTTATAATTTCTTTTGAAACATACACTAATCAATACAAAATAATGAAAATCTTTTGTTTAAATTTATTTATCAATATTCATTCCAATGATAAAAATAATGAAGTTCAATAAATCTAGAGTATGATTAACGTAAATGTTATTTGTCATGTTATAGTAATGATGTTATCATCATAGATTCAAATAATTCGAGATTGTTTGGATATTTTTTAGGACAAATTGTGGCATATTTGGATTATATATCGAATTCGGGGCAGATCAGTATGGAGGCAATCCCATTACCATATTTGATCAGATATCTGAATTTTTTTCAAAAGAACAAATCCAAATCCGATCCAATTTTCAAAAAGAATTCGAATCTCGCATCAATTTCACTCAGGTAATGAATTGATTCGAATGGGTCAGTCGAGATGATCATCCCTAATATTATTTTTTTGGATGAGTCTATTTGCACTCCACTTATTCTTTCCCACACTTCATTTTATTTTTCATTAATTGAAATTACAAGACTAACACTTTTAGTTAACTATTTTTATGTACAATTTAAAATGACATATTCACCCATTATAAATAAGCCTTTAGAAATTTGAATCGTTTGATACAAGAGAATTGAAAAAAAAATTTAAAGATTAAGATAAATTTTATTCATATTTATATTTTTAACAATCATATTAAAATAAATTTTATTTTCTAACTTAATAATCAAACAACAAAATTGATTTATTTCATTTATTTTTCGTTACAAACTTTTGTCATTACTCTCAAATTATTTAGCTAAAGTCTACATAATTTTTTTTTAAATCAAAATAAGTAAATTAATATATCAAAAAATTAAACTTCAAGCAAAAATAATTATAGAACAAATCATAATTATCATTTTGCAAAAATTTAGGCCTCATTTGGTTTGTTTTTTTATTTTTTGTTTTTCATTTTTTGATTTGAGCTCATTTTTCATTTTAACCTTTTAAAAACAAGGAAAATAGTTTAAAGCGCATTTGGTCACGTGTGTTTTCAAATTTTGTTTTAGAAAAATAAAAAATAAGTTTACACATAATATGAAAAATGGCAAAAATCATTTTAAGTATTTTTAACTTCAATAAGGAAAACATAAAATTTTTTGTTTCCATGTTTTAAAATTTTTAGAACATAAAACACATAAAATAGTAAACAGAAAATGAAAACAAAAAATTAAACCAAATGCCACCTTAATTTTTTTATAATATAAAATATTTTTAAAAAAATATAGAATTCGAAATATTTCATTTAGTCAGAGTTTATATAAACTGTACAAACAAAATATCAAAATAAGTAAACTAATATATCAAAAATTAAACTTTAAGCAAAAAAAAAAAATTATCCAACAAACTACAACTATAATTTTTCTAAATATTTAATTTTTTATAATCGAAAATGTTTTAAAAAAAAATCTAGAAATGGAAATGTTTATCGTAGTAAAGTTATTTACATATCATAAATGGATTTTTTTTTTTTTTAAATTAATGTGCAATTGTTTGCTCGTCAAAAAAATGTAAAAAGTGAAAAATATTTTTGAAAATTTGTCTTCTCAATATTTTGAGCTAAAAGATATTTTTTATTATAAAATAAAAGTGCTTACGGTATTATAATTATGCTTTATTTTGAAGTTTTGTATAAAGATATTTGTGGTATTATAATTATGTATAACATATGATGAAAAATAAAATAAAAGAGGGGTTATTGTGCAATTTCAATTAATAAAAAAAAGGAAGGTGAAGTATAAGAGAAAATATATGGAGTGCAAATAGACTCACCCTATTTTTTATACTGCATCATTTCTCTTGATAAATAATTTTTTAGATAATGAATAGTGAAAAAAATTCATTTAGCATCCTTATATTTTATTTTTTTAAGAATAATCATTTTATTTTAAGAAATAATATTTATTTATCCATGTTTGAAATGCCTATATGTGAACTTAAAAAAGAAAAAAAAAATGAAGGAAAAACATAATATTGAAAGGTAAAAAAGTATATGAGTTAGA
This sequence comes from Pouteria glomerata, assembly GCA_035590655.1. Taxonomy (NCBI): domain Eukaryota; kingdom Viridiplantae; phylum Streptophyta; class Magnoliopsida; order Ericales; family Sapotaceae; genus Pouteria; species Pouteria glomerata. Next base: position 15,422,790 of record JAVXUM010000030.1, read on the forward strand.
AAAAATAGAAGATGAAGTATATACATTTGCCTAGAAAAACAAAGTATCTTTAGCTAAAGTTAATAAAATAACACTAATGAGTAATTTTATTTCTCTTTCACTATTTTTGTTTTCATTTCAAAAATTCTTTTTCTAAATATTGTTTAAAGGTGCAGCTGGAGTAAGAATTGGTGAGGGAAGAGAAAATAAAAAAGAATACATAAAATTTTAAATATATATTTTTTGTTAGAATGGATTTAAAAAAAAATAATAATATAAAATACATTTATCAATATATTAATTTTTAATTTAATTAAGTTAAATTTATTAAATTCCAAACTTTTTCCTTTCTATTTTACACTACAAGTCAAATAAGTTAGAGAATTTTGGATCTTTATCTATTTTGTTTTTTCTTACAAGATCTAAATACAACATAAAGAAATTCTATTGAAAATTGACATGAGAATAATGTGATAATAACATTTTTATAATGACAAAAATAAATATGATAAATTGTGTTTCCCCAAAATGATAGAACAATAAAATCACATCATTTTAGTGCAGAATTTTGTAAGCAAAATCTAGTTGTACAACATTACTCTTATTTTCAAGATAAACTACACTTACTTCATCTTAACGCCTATTTGACTAATAACAAGAAAATATTGCCGACCTTTGAAATTTACAATTATGTCCTTTATTTTAAAATATTTATCAAAACTAATTAAATATTTATTGTCAAAGACTGAGAGACCTATTTATGAGAGACTCTGTCTGCAAGAAAGTGAGGTAGGAGTGAAGTAGAGAAGTAATACATTCTATCTCATCTCCCCTGGATAGAGTAAGAAAATATCATATATATAATATTCAATATCTATAAAATACAACGTATTTTAAAGTTGTGAGGGTACTAAATTTTGTTAGAATTTTAGGGTTAGGTGTACTTGAGTGGAAGTTGTAATACCCCGACTTTTGAGTGAATATAAGTTATGACTTTTAAAATACCTCGAGGACAACTATGTGTTTTAGATCATGAAATAAGAATTATAATTAGGTCTTGTTTAAAGAAAAAGAAAGAAAAGAGTTCAAGGTCAATTAAGTTACTAATGGGTCGAGGTGCAGTTGTAATACCCTGGAATTTTGAGATTGATGTAAGCTACGATTTTGAAATTTGTCTTGGAGATGATTATGTGACAAAAAGGTGATCTCAATCCTTAGATAATGTCCTAAACCTAAAATTTTGTTTAGGGAGGAAATGTAATACTCTAATTTTTAGGATGAATGTATGTGAAGAATTTTTCATGTTTAGGAAATGATTTGTATTCTAAGTTAGGGGATACTTTTAGTACTCAATTTTGATGAAAGAAAATAAAAATATGAGCATGTTTAGAGCCTTAAATAAGTTAAGTTAATATTGGTTTAAGGTTTAGTAATTTGAAACCCCTAATTGTTTAAATTAGGTTAAGTGGTTGGAAGATTGGTTCTAAGTGTTGAAAGAAAGTTATTTTGCTTCAAAGTGTTATAATGTCACGCCCCAGGTCCGAGAACTCAAGGAGTGAGTGATAATCACACCAAACCATGCACAACCTGGGTAATATATTAGAGCAACACAGCATCCACGCAGTGGACCCACATAAATAATACCACTATAATTAGAATAATTTACATGAACCGGCCTCATGACCATTACATTTTTATATCACTATTAATGTAATATTCTGTACAACTTTTCTTTACAAAATTTATATTACTCAAAATAAATTCACAACTACATGAGGTATTACTTCTTCAGACTCTAGCTAATCTTTCTGAGTGGGCCCTGCACGGCATCTATAGGGACGTGAGCACGGACGGCGTGTGTTCACGCTACTCCACAATAACATATATATAAATATGCATGGTGATATGCAATTTTAAATGTATTTAAAACATAACCAAATTATATACAAGGATTAATATCACATAATCGTTCATGAAATTCCCGATATGCAAGATATTCAATCACAAAGGAATTTAACATATACCAAATATTCAATCACATAAAGAACTATTTCCAACAAACATTCACATTCATAA
>JAVXUM010000030.1:15451053-15463237 GCA_035590655.1 Pouteria glomerata
AAATTATATTTCTCTCCTTTTAAGCACAGGCAATTTCTAGTATATATACAAAACGGGTCCATAATTTGTTGGTGATAGTATTTATTGGCCATGACTAGGCGGAGCGAAATTGAGGTGAAGCGAATCCTCTACCGCCCGCCGCCCACCACCTTATCCATAGTTCCACTCAATTACGACTGCTAATCTGTGCTGTCATCTTCCTCGTCCAACCTCCGTTACCTCCCTTCCACCAATAGCGCAATGAATATCCACATCCTAGATTCAGCTAACATGCAATGGACGTCGTCGTTCCTGGTGTCCACCAATCGTTCGGCAGAAATCCTCACTGACCCAACAAACCCATCGAACGCACCATCGTTGCTTATAAAAGCCGCGAAGAAGAGCACACAAACATCCTCACAAGGCCTCCAGGAGCAACCTAAGAAGGACCTGTCTCGAATTCTGAGAACAGAGGCGGCCATCAGAGCCATTGAGAGAAAAGCGAATTCAAAAAAGTACAATCGGCTTTGGCCCAAAGCGGTCTTGGAGGCTCTGGATGACGCAATACGAGAAAAACGCTGGGAATCCGCTCTCAAGGTTCGTGGGTTTGTCTTTTCGATCTTCACTCTGTTCTTTCTGTTGGTTTTGTAGATAAATTGTTTTTCAATTTGTGATTGGACTTCTAGTTCTATATTGGATTGTAATCAATTTGAAAATGTTGATAAATTATGATGTTTTCTAATGGTGGTAAAATGAGAGAGAAGGATTATGTAATGGGCACTAAGGTGCAAAATTGTGGGGGGTTTTTTTGGGAAATTCTTTGATTTGTTCTCCTTGTAGTTGAACTAGATTAGTGATGATGTAATTTTGGTTAGGGTCAAGGGAATGGTATGACCATTCGCGGACAATCATTCCATTTCAATCCCTAAAGTAGCATTTTAAATAAGCTACCAAACATGGTAATGAAGTAAAAGTCTGAGAATGACCATTCTATATTTTTATTCTCTTGTATCAAACTAGGCTTAATTGCCTTTATATCCATGCACTAAAGGTGAAAATCGCTATCACATTGTACTTCAAAAACGATCTTTATACCCCATACTTAAAACTAAAGGGAAGTTTTAATTTTTCAAGTGAAAACACAAAACATCTATTTAAAGTTAAATAGAATCAGGGATGTAAGTGCAGGGAATGTGAGTACAGGATTGCAAATGCACTTTTAAAGTTGCTAAGTGCCAAAACCATTATTAAGTTACCTTTGACGTGTTTTTTTACATTTTCCTTTAGTCTTAAGTAAGGGGTCTAAAGTTAAGTTTTTGAAATTCATGGGGGTATTGATAATTTTCATCTTAAGCACAAGTAGTATAACGGCAATTGACCCTTTGGGTTATCATGAAAACATTTTAAGTCATATGCAAATATAAGAAAATAAAATAGCTTTTTTTTTTTTTGATTCTTAATTTTGGAATTGTATAAGGGGTTACTAGTTGCATAAGCTGTCATTCCTCTGTGTGTGATCGAGAGGGATTGGAGTCCATCTTTTGGGCTTTGGTAATTTTTATTTCAATAAGTTCAGCGATATCGTCTATGATACCAAGCAACAGTGTTCAGATGTAATTCATAGTCCAAGAATGCAAAGCAAAAGGAACTCTGTAAGGAGAGATAAGAACTTGAGATTTTCTGTGTTACTGCTCCTACTATTATTAATCACTGGAGTTGAGATTTTTTTTTTTTAATGAAAAAGAATAGTATGATTTTTTTTTTTTTAAATTTGTGTGATTGAAATTTGTAATGGATTTCGTTTATGATGACACGCTGGCTCTCAGCAAAATCTTGCATCACGGCTGATACCCTCAACAATTTGATTTAATATCTTCTCTTACAACAAGGTGAGTTCTTTATGATTCTAACATATTTTTGGAAACAAATATGGATTTTACTGTTAACAGATATTCAGTCTTCTTCGCAAACAACATTGGTATGAGCCAAGAAGCCAAACATACGCAAGGCTATTGGTGATGCTTGGCAAATGCGGGCAGCCAAAGCAAGCGAGCTTTCTTTTTGAGGTCATGCGATCTGATGGGCTTCAACCCTCTGTTGATGTTTACACTGCACTTGTGAGTGCATATGGCTTCAGTGGCCTGCTTGATGAGGCATTTCATATGGTTGACGATATGAAGTCTGTCGTGGACTGCAAACCAGATGTATATACATATTCAATTCTCATCAACTGCTGCTGTAAACTCCATCGTTTTGATCTGATTCAACGTGTACTTGCTGAGATGTCATACTTGGGAATTGCACATAGCACAGTAACCTACAATACCATAATTGATGGGTATGGTAAAGCTCAACTGTTTGAACAGATGGAGAACTCGTTGACGGACATGATTGAAAGTGGCATGTGCCTTCCAGATGTTTTCACATTTAATACATTTATTGGGGCTTATGGGAATTGTGGGAGGATTCAGGAAATGGAGAAGTGGTTTGATGAATTTCAGCTAATGGGGATAAGGCCAGACATAAAGACATTCAACATCCTGATTAGATCATATGGGAAAGCAGGCATGTATGAGAAGATGGATTCCGTTATGGAGTTTATGAGGAAAAGATTCTATTCCCCGACAATTGTCACTCACAATATAGTTATTGAGACATTTGGGAGGGCTGGAATTATGGATAGGATGGAAGAATTCTTTTTGAAAATGAAGCATCAAGGAATGAAGCCTAACTCTGTTACTTACTGCTCTCTAGTTAATGCATATAGTAAAGCTGGGCATTTGAAGAAGGTTGATTCAATTATGAGGCAAGTGGAGAATTCTGATGTGGTTCTGGATACTCCATTTTTCAACTGCATCATCAATGCCTATGGTCAGGCTGGTGATGTTAAAAGGATGGGAGAGTTATTTGTGACAATGAAAGAGAGAAATTGTTACCCGGACAATATCACCTTTTCTACCATGATCCATGCCTACAATGCCCAAGGCATGACCGAAGCTGCTGAAGATTTGGAGAGGAAGATTATTACTGCTGTTGACAGTTCAGGTATCCTTCATTGCTTTTCACTGTCCAGAACTATATATGCTGCTGTTTGATAATGTTTCTTTTTTTTTTTTTTCCTCTGAATCTTCTTTTGAACAGCAGGGCATTGTTTCTATTCTGAAAAATTGAGGAATATATATTTGTTATAAATCTGAAAGGACTGTCTCTGCATTAAATGCAGGAATGAAATTGATCAGATGCTAGCATGAGGAAGGGAAACTTCAAGAAAGGGAGAATTCCGACCCAAGTTTCGTGATACAGCAGGCACAGGTAGTTTCTTGTTTTGCTCCGTTCCACAATTTTTTTTTTTTATCTTGCACCCCTTGGCCAGGAATGACTGGTATGGACACACTGACATGACATTTTAAAAAGAAAATAATGGCATACCTTCCATTGATATAACAATAAAATATATATTTGTGTATTTATATGTGGGAATATTGCCATTTCTTTATCTTGTGATGGCAAATACACGCATACATATATACATATATACATATTTCATTGGTAACTTTTTGGTACTTGACAGTTAAGACTCTAGATGGGGGGAACATGACCTAAAACATGACCTAAGTTGCTTAGGTATCTATTAAGGGACCGTTTATATTATCATATCAAAGTAGTAAAAAAATCGTTTTTCACATTCTATGTATTGGAAAAAGGGGCTAACAAAAATTTATAATACTAATTTTAGAAAACATTATTCTTAAACAAATTATCAATTTGGGATTTATGATTCCTAAAATTTAAAGTGTAAAAAGATGAATTATTAGACTTGAGGCTTTGTTCGGAAGGCTGTTAGAAAAACAAAGTTTTGTGCTTTAACTTAAAAAAAAAAAAAAAAAAAAAAAAAAAAAAAAAAAGCAAAATCTGTTTGGTAAGCAAAAAGGAGCTGCTTTTTTATCCTCCTCTTTTTTTTTTTTTTTTTTGGCTTGCTGGATTCTGTCAATCTGTCAGATATGGTAATTTAGTTGGTTTATAAAAGCTAATCTTTCATTCATATATATTTCTGAATTCAGTCTTAAAAAAATTTCATTTGGGAGTAAGAGCATTAAGTCATATCTTTGTATAGGATTAAGAGCATTTTTTTTCTTGATTTTGTATAGCTGGTTATCTGGGGTAAAGAGCCAGAGCTGGAGAATTTTTTTTTGACCTTTGTTGTGTTCATGTATTTGAAATCCTAGGCTGCACAAATTATGATTGTAATTGGGCATACTTTTTTAATATAGTTTGGATTTTAATTATCAAAAAAAGAAAAGTCATTTGGATTTGCTAGGAATAATTGACAAATTCTCTGCCAAATGCGGCAACTATGGGAATTGTTGTCCTTGTCATCTTAATTTTTTTTGTCAAATCAAAAACTCATTTTATTTCTTTATGGTTGTTGATCAAATAAGGACCTAAATAAAGTTGGGCGTTGATGTTTTTCGATGTCATCAGCACACGGAGAATGCTTATCCAGGGCCCAATATTCTTGTTGTGACATTGACGAATGAAGAATCTAAACATGTTTGAACCTCAGTCAGACCAAACAACAGCTAAAAGAAGACGTAGTGGTGCTAAGAAACATTTTTGGCCATGACATACCTGATGCCCCCGATATTCTTGTCGACACTGGTGGAATAATTGCTTGCAGCGTGGCAGCTAAAGCAACTACCCCATATATTTGAATCATCAAATTGTTGATAATATTAAGGTCTTACATTTTATCCTACACTCATGTCTCGTAAAAAAGCTTGATAGTTCATGCTTCACTGTGTAAAATGGCTCACCAAATATCATGCCCCCTCTTACTCCACATACTTTCTGTACAAATTACAAATTTCATTGTTAGTGATTGGTTTCAACATTTGCATAAAGACTTCAAAAGCCAAATAATGGGGGTTGTATAGATTAAAGGACTTAATTGAGGTATGCTATTTGCATTTTCACCCTGGTGAACTTGGGTGGTTCTTTTATAATTGTAATGTGAGTTGCAGAAGGCATGATATATGGGCAATTGTTGGATTTAAAAATTATTTTTTTAAAAAAATGTCAATCTCAAACTAAAAATTACGTGTGACATTGTTGCTGGTATTTTGTATTTTGATTTGGTCGGGCACCGGTGCAACGGAAGATTAAGTGGCTACTACAAGGGGGATACTTTGCAAGTAAGTGATTTATGTTTGATGATCTTGGACAATGAATGCTCTGTGCGCTGAAAGTGCAAGTTCTGATATCCTTTTTTTCTAATGATGTTCTTATGATTACTATGAGCAGGCATGGACCCTGACAAAACTGTGTTGGGAAAAAAAATAAGCGAGGGGAGAAAAATAGAATCTCAATGGAATCCGGGGGTCCTGGGTGGAACACCCTAAGGTGCTCTTGTGAGTCATTGGTGAGTCCCACACTCAATCCAACGATTCATGAAAGCACCTCAGGGTCCTGAGCTGCATTTGGGCCTCAAGATCCCTTTCCGTCTCAATGAATCCTACTTTGACAATCAAACAACTCCATAGCGGGCAAAATGCCAAACAATATAGCTGACTTTAAAAGCCTTGAGTATCTGGATTTATTGGACAATCTGTTCTTCTCTTCTTTACCACTGGAGATTGGTAAGTTGAACAGCTTAAAGAACCTCTAGTTGGCAGGAAACAACTTCTCTGTCTCAATTCCAGATTCAATGTCGGGGCTTGCCTCAATCCAGTTTTTGGACTAGAGTCATTACTCCTTTTCTGGGTCGATCCTAGCTTCTTTGTGAAAATTGACAATCTGGTCTCCCTTAATCCATCTTTTAATGGGTTTTATGTAAGAAAATCCCAAAAGGGTTTGAGTTAATGGCCAACTTGAGGTGCTTGATTTGCATGGCAATATGCTGGAAGGTAACCTAGATGAGAAATGTCTGCTTCTAACAACTGCAGTTCATGTTGATTTGAGTGGGAATCGCCTAGTAACTTCCGCTTCCTCCGGTTCAGCACGGAAGAAATTTCTATCCGGTATCTCGGAGACTATTATGTCTCTAAATCTTAGCCGCAATCAACTTACGGGATCTCTAGTAAGTGGAAGTGGGGCACATATATTTTTTGGAACTTGAAGGTGATGGATTTGAGCTACAATCAGCTGTCTGGGGAGTTGCCTGAATTTAATTTTGTTTATGACCTCCAGATCCTCAAGCTTAGCAACAATAGATTTTCTGGCTATATTCCTAATGACCCTCTGAAAGGAGATTCTCTGGTTCTAAGTGAATTGGATTTGAGCGGCAACAACCTCACAGGTACTTTACTAATGTAGAAATATATGCTTTAATACATATATATTTAATCTTCCAGCTATTAGTTCTTTAGCTTACTTCTAAGATAGAAGTATGCAGTTCAGTGATAAGATATATATATACCAATTGAAATAGAGTTCTATAATTTGAACCCTTTGGAGTTTAGTCCCTGCAAACAGGTGATGACCCTTGTACCAAAAAAGGATGAAACTATATGATCCTATTTGAAGTGAAAATTGTGTTGTTTTATAGCTGAAAGTTTTTTCTAATAATGATTGTAATTTATTTTAACATGGATATTGGTGTCGTTTGCCACATCACAACAATTGTTCTTGCATGGGTTGGTTTTTAGAATGCCTCTCTAGTAGTTTTGCAGCTCAAAAATCATTGAACTGCAAAAGATGTTCAGATAAGTTCGATTAATCCCTCAAATCCGGAAATTAATGACAAGGGAAACACCCTGAGGAGAGTTGTGCATAATCTAAAGTAAGTTCTCTCACAGTTGTTTGTTCTCAATTAAATTTTGTCATGAAAGAAGATTATCTGATACCTTTCATTGCCGTTTTGATGACCCCATGGTGGTTCGTTAGTGAAAAGACGATGATTAAAGTTTTTGAATTATCTTACAGGTTTTAAAAATTAAAGGAAGAATATTTTATAATAGCTCAAGAATTTATAATGTAGAACTAAAAGATTGTATTTTTTGTTCGTCTCTCTTGGCATTAATGAACCACTTTCATTCTCTCATTATCAAAGTCCAACAACAGTGCATCCAGAATGGATAATTAAACAAAAGTTTTTGATTTAAAAAAAAAAAAAAAATTAAGCTTATTTACTTCAGAATGCTTTGCTTATGATAATCATTACCCAATACTGTGGAACGAGCATGAACAAATTAGAAGCAAATGATCAACATAAATAAAACTAGATTAAAAATAAATAAATAAATAAATAAATAGAAAAGAAAAAGAAAAAGATTAAAAATAATATATATATATATAAGGAAAGAAAGAAAGAGTCGACAAAAATCGTCATAATTTGGTCTTTCTACAACCTGAAAAGATTGGGCACTCCATTGTAAATCGTTGACGCAGGCCCATGCCATTCCCCGTTGTAACTTTTTATATATTTTATAAAATATCTAATTTTAAAAAAATAAATAAAAATTTAATTTTTAATAAATGCCAAAAAAAAAAAAAAAAAAAAAATTACAATCCTCAGAAGTTACTAAAAACTGGTATGCAAAATCCCATAGAAAAACTCTTACCATTAAAACTGTGACACTTGTCTTTCAATTTCTTTTTTTTTTTTTGATAAGCAAGAGTAATATTTGGATTTATGGGAATGTCTTTCAATTTCTTTAAATTCTTTTCTTAGTTTTCATGCTCATCAAACATATGATATTGAAAGTTTAAAATTCATGCTCATCAAATCTATTATATTAAAATTTTAAAATAATTTTAGAACTTTCTCAGTTCTTTCAAATAAAGAAGGAAGGAAGTAAAAAGTAAAAACTCATCACTTCCTTACATTGTTCAGGTAGAGGGAGGCTTTGTCTCATCAATACTTTGTAAAGAAATTTTAGAGAACAGTTACAGTTTATACAACCAACTGATATGCATAGGTTAGTTATGTAAGTATGCAAGGCAATTTTTATCTCAATAACGTACAATCATCAATGCATACAATACAAATGAATAATAAAATGAATGCTCTGTTCACAACAAAAATAGCTCTTGTATTATCATTTTTCATACAAGAAAATATATGGTATAACTATCTTATAATAACAACAATGTAGTACAAAATTGTCCACACTTGATCACATATGATTAGATATTTAAATACTATTAGGTAAACTATACTTAGCACTCATATATTTTACCTTCAATTTCACTTTATCCCATGTATTTTTATAACAATTTCTTCTTTTACTCAATTATTATTTAAAAACTGATAAGAAAAAAACAACGTGTTAATTATATATGCCAAAAGCCAATATAGAATTGAACTAAAAATACAAGAAAAAAAAAGTATTATAATTTCAAATACAAAAAATTAGATAAAATTAAGAGTAAAATAATATTATTATTATTATTATTTACCCATCATTGATCTATGGAAAAACAACAAAGCTGTAAGCCTGCTTTGACAAAAAACAAAGCTAACCTCAATTTCCTTATTGGAGCAAAGCATGCCACCATCGGCTTGCATAACTGGAGTTGGCCATTCATTTTAACCAAGCAACTTTAGCAAGAAAAGGTAATCTAATAAACAAAATTCTCACATCATTCAGTTTGAGAATAATCATACATAAACATCCTTTCCTTTACAAGGAGAGGCTAAAAGGGTGTTTAGAACCCAAAAAACAATAAATAAAAAAAGAATCCAAACTTTTTCAACTTTTTCCAGTTAAATTTTGACACACGTCACTTTTACACTAATCTTTTATTTTTCTTCTTTTTTGGGAGGGACACCAAACACCACCTAATTCTAGAATTCGAATCCGTGATCTTCAAATTGTGATGAAATAATTTTACCACTGTTTCTTTAAAGCAACTATTTTCATAGCCATTGAAATTATTCTAGTCACAACTACACCACATGAAGAAAGAAACCAACATTTTCTTCATCGTAACAAAAAATATCAAAAATAGAGTACAATAATGCCAACTAAAACAGATGTTGCTTGAAATTTACTATATCAGTACTCTTTACTCTTCTTGATACAGTAACGAACCAACAACCACTAATATATCTCATGAAAGCAATCTCTTCAACCATTGTTGGTAAAAAATAAGTTCTAGAATAGGGATGGTACACCTGAACAGGAGATCACTTTGCATAACTCCAAGCAAATCTCCAGTCTTCAAGCAGTCTCTAATTCTCTATTCAGGTAATCCACAAACATCCTCTTTGCACTCTCTGCATCCGAAGGTGGAGGTGGACCACTTAAGCTTGACTGCCCTGTCAACTTTATGAAAGTTCTTCGCAGCCTACGGAGCTCTGGCAGCCCAATTGTTCTTGAGATATTTATGGTTGGTAGTCCCTGTCCAAGACTAATTCCATTCACAGGTCCCCCAATTGCTCGGGATTGTGCTTCCATGATAGCATTGATGACTTCTTGGGTTGCTCTGTCCATCTCATAGAGAGAATTGGCATTAGACACCTGTGCAGTTTGTGTTGCAATTGTAGGCTGCAAAACTTTAACATCCCTTGTTTTTGAGTCTACTTTTTTCGTAAGATATGAAACAGCATCTAAAATGGCCAGAGAAGAATTTTCTATGCCATCTTTAGATGGCCATAATTCAAACAAAGGAGAATCCCATCGATTTCTGCTATCTGGTCTCTCGAACCTTCTTACCAAATCTTCGAATATCTTATCATCATATGAGACTTCCCCTCTCTCCCTACGCTCTTCATTCCATTTTCTACAATGGGTCTCTTCAACGTCACAATACAAGACACAATATCTTACTCCTGCAGCACGAGCCAGACACCATAATTCATATCTATAACCCTTTATGCTGTTCAAAGAATCAACTATAATAATATTATCTTTCGACAAGGACCTATCAACTTCAGACCTAAGGACCCCTCTTAAATTCTTCTCTGCCGTCGTGTCAGCATAGTTTTGGTTCCGATCAAGATGAAAGGAAGTTTCATCAATGATTCTGACTGTTGGTTTAGATTCTACTTGTTTAAGAGCCTCAATTAAGCACAGCGCTGCTGCTGACTTCCCACTGCTTGGTTGCCCACAGACTACAACCAATGCCATTGGAAGAAAATTGGAGTTGCTTTCAGAAGTACTGACTCCTAGTTCCCTCCAAAAATTCAGACAATGCGCATCAGTAAGCAATAAGCATCCCACATAATTCAGAATGTCCTAGTTCTTGATACAGACAAGAAGGTTTGAAATCAGATATAAATTCAAAATTCAATAACTCGGACAAGCTATATATGCATAAAAGGAATTCATCAGATGCAGACAAATCTCTCACGCCCATCTTGGAATTTATATGAAAAAAAGAACTGAATGCATGCATAAGTATATTATCATATGCACATTTCAATGGACCAAGTAGTAGAAAAAGAACAGAAAGAAGCACTTTAATTGCATCTTAACCCATGATTGAACAATTAGGCGATCAAGAAAGTCCTCCCCTTGTAGTGGATAAATTATTTGAAGACCTTTTCTGATAACTAATAAAATATCTGAAGACCTTCTCTTTCCTTTTCATCTATACCATGTGAACACAGTAGTAGTTTCAATTTACTGTTTCAATTTTTGAGGCCCCATAAAATATTCATTAATCGTAAAATGCCTTTTTCTTCAATCAATTGTCTTCTAATAGACATTAACTTTTATGGGTAAATATTAAAGTACTATTTTACACGACTGCGACTTAGAATCCTATCCAATAACCATGACTTTAAATTTTTATCACTTTCCATTTTTAATGACTTAACCTCCATTATCAAAAGTTTTTCTTTCAAAAAAAATTATGTACATGCTTTAGTTACAAACAAAACAAAGGTGCTACTAAGCCCCATCAAGAATAAAGACCTGTGTGAATCCCCCCTTTCAGACCATTAAAAAAGAGAACAACGAGACAATAGCTGAAGTAGTGCAAAGAAACTACACTGCTCAAATACCTAACTGATAGTAAAAGGATCATAAGGGAAATTATATCTCATAGAGAGTCAAATGGGAAAAATCCAATGCTAAAAACACAATTTGAAATTTCAACCCTGTATGTGTCTTCATACACTATACTTGGTATTTAATGATGATGAAGTACAGTTCTGAAACCCACTAAAAAGTACTGATTCATTTACAAAGTTTGACATTTTGTTTTTTTGATGCATAAGATAAATTGACAGAGCACACCTTAAGGGGCCGAAACATTTACAAAGTAGCAACCAACATCAAGGAAAACAGGAAAAGGAGGGGCAGAAAACTTATGTTTGACAATTTCCTCATTGGTTTAAACATTGCTTCTCCCCCTTCTTATTACTGAAAATCCAAAGACTGAGAAGGATATGTAATCAGCAGCTTTTTCGCAGTGATGGGTAGTATATGTTGCAGTAGCTGCTTGCGAGTGCAAATCGCGTTGTTGTTAATGAAAGCAGTAAATATGACGTAGCTTCTATTAATGACGAATACATTTTCCATATATAAAGGTAGATTAGAAGGAAAAAAAAATAGGAATGTGACAGCTATTGTTTATAGGTTCCGAATGAGAAGTCTAGATGCCTAAAAAATTTGAGATGGTGGTTTTCCCCTGCTATGGATATTGATGAGTGCACATCCAAATAGGAGAATTAGATCACTTAGCAATGTCACACCTCTTTATATAATTTTAGCAATGGACAATCCATAATTTGACTTTGTTTTACTTGAACTTTGCAGCTGCGATTATGTTCTCATCTAATAACTCTAATTCTCCATCCATTTATACGCAAGTGTTCTTGTATCTCTTGTAATTTTGTCACCAAGAAAAATTGTTACTTGCCCACAAATGAAATACCGAACTTGAAGGAACCAGAATATACTTTTTGGTCTTAAAAGAGTTCTTCTTCTGACCATTCAATTTGTTTGTAAATACACAAATCTTAGGACTTCTAACATCATTTCTATTGTTTTTGAGTTTTGAGACTTTCATGTCATTGTTTAGTGCTCTCATTCTTATTGAAACAGGGGAAAGTAAAGTTATAAATTCAGAGTTGTGACATGCTTGTGTGGGGCCGCTTGTTTCTTTGCCTCCTGTTGGAAGCCTCATGGTATACTTCCCTCAAGGTCACGGTGAGCAAGTTCATTTTAATCTCTTTGTTATATAAATGTAAAAATCTAAGTTTGGGCTTCTAAGGGAACATTTTTCTTTTTTTTTTTTTTTTTTTTTTTTTTTTGAT
>JAVXUM010000030.1:15473708-15488652 GCA_035590655.1 Pouteria glomerata
AGATTCAAAATTTCACTAATACTCCGTTTGAAAACATTTCTTTATTAAAATTCATTTGATTTTAAAATAAAAATTAATTTGATTTGATTTAGTAAATAAAATTTTATATTTAGAATACATTTTAAATTTAAGAATTGATTTGATTTGATTTAAGAGAAATGTTAAATTTAACCAAGTTAATGTATAGGAAATAAAAAATAAGATAAATATGATACAAGAGAATAAATTTATCTGCTTACTTAGCTGTCTTAAAAAAATAAATTCTCATTAAATTTTATTATTTTGGATTGAATTCCAAATAATATAAAATTTTAAAATTTAAATTATGAAATGAAATCAAATTCAACTCATAAAATTTTATTTTAATTCCAAACATAAGAATTTATGAGAATTCTTATCAAATAAAATGAAATCTACCATTTTGAACAGAGTGTAAGGGAGATACCAAGCACTTAAGAAGTTGACAACAAGTTACATTGAGATTAAGAGTAAGAGAGAAGCAACGTTACTTTTAGGAGAGAAAAAATTATCCCTAAATATTAAACTAGTTAATATACTTTTCACAATTTAATAATTCAACTAACCCTTTTAACAGCACCTGAGATATATTAGTGATGTCCCTTATTATTAAAAAAATATATATATTTTTAAGTTTTACTATTTATAAAATTTATTATGTTATATGTTATATTTATTGATATTATGCACAAAACTATTTAATAGTGTAGTGAAAAAATACACTTTATTTCACAAAAAATACTTGAATTTGATTCTTGTAAATTCCTTTAATATTAGAAAAATTTTGCATTAATCTTAATTTTTTAATAAAGCCAGAACACCTCAATTTTGAATTGATTTAATTTTTTAATAAATTAAAAATATTTTAGTAATTTCACATTCAAAATCAAAAGAGTCACTTGCCTTTTTTACGTCTATTAGACTAGTGCTTAATTATGTTATAGTGCGAACTAAATTGATAAAAATTAGGTCAACTTGGATCCAATAAAATTAGTTTGGTTCTAGTTCTACTGTGAGTTTGAATCAAACTAATCGTGCACACTCATAATGATAAGTGCTAAACTTTTAACAAATTTCTAATTAGGATTTTGTAGGAAGGAAAAATAAATAAATTTCCGAGGGCTCTTTGAGCTTAATACTTTTAACGTTTTGCAAATAATAATAATGATAATAATAATAATAATAAAAAAAAAATTTCAAACTGGTCATATTAATATATATTACGGTGACAAATGCAGAATTGTATCATTCATTGACCATGCTTAATTCGTTTTATTGATGCAGCCAGAGGGCAGGGTTGGTTCTAGGATTAGAAAGAGTACAATTTAGCCCTTCGGTGATTTCAAAATTTCTATGCGACAATGCCTTTTTCAATTCAAATTCTTGTTTGTTTGACAATGGAAATTCAACAGTAAGAACAGGAAACGTTTGAATCCAAATACTAGTTGAACCAACAATTAATAAAATGTTAAAAAAATAATAGTTATATATAAATATCACTTTTCGAAACTGTGACCATGCTAATTTAAAAAATTATAAAATACAACACCTTATGCTTAAATAGAAAGTGACGAGGTATTAAATTTACACAATTTTATTGCAAATTTTTAAATAAATTTTCTCAGTTAAAATGAGAAAATCCATTTAACTAATATTGTTTTGTACCATTTATTTGATAAATTAACTAATTGTACCATCCTATATATAGGTTGACTATCCTGCTATAGGGAATTGCATTTTTTTATTTATTTTTTTTTTACTTTTCTTTATTTTTTTGAGGGGGTGCAGGGGTTTCTATAAACAATCAGAAGTATACATATAAACTTTTTGAGACGCAAATAATTAGTTAATCTTCCTTGGTATTCTACTAGGCAACAACATAATGTTCTTTGTTTTCTTTTTTGACCAACATAATGTTCTTTGAAGTGCGTTTGGCATCGTAACATTTTTCAATTGTTTTCAATTTTTTTTAATTTTTTAATCAAAAATTGAATTTTTTTTTAACTGCATAAAAATTGTTATGTAATACCCTCGACTTTTGCCATTATATGAAATACCATTTTCGACCTATTTATGATTTGAACCCCTAATTGGACGATGAATTTAAACGTTGTTTTGGGAGTCACGACTTGAGAGCATGTTGGAGTTCAAATTTAAGTAAGTCCATTAGGGCCTAAAATTGAGTAATTTAACTCTCCTAGTCCTCTAGATTTATCGAAGTGCAAACTTTAATTTTTAGAGCAAATAAAGTGTTTAAATTGAAGCGTAGAATTAAGAGTGCTATATTGGAGGAAAATGGGGCACAAAGGGAGCAAGTGGAGAAGATGGTATTGGCACTTGAAGGAAGACCATTCGGCCACTTGGAGTTAGTGGAAAATGAAGACCATTCGGCCAAGTTATAGTTTTCCACTCTCAATTCAATTTTGACCATCCAATTTTGACTAACCTATAGTTATATGGATATATATATATATATATGTTCTTGGAAGACCAATTGGAGGAAGAAAACAAGTATTCATTCGGGTGGAAATAGGTGGCCGAGTAATGGAAAAAAATTGGAGAAGTCTTGGTCTTCAAACATTGAATATGGTGGGACCATATGAAGAAAAAATTGGAGGTGAAATATATATATTTATATGCCTATACCCGGTCATGGAGTGCTTGGCCGAATGGCCTTGCTTGTGGTCTTCCAAGTTTTGTTGTTTTGCTAGAACTTTGGTCAATTAACATTAATTGTGGTGGGGCCTTTTCATCAAGTGTAAGACTTTGTGTGACTTTCCATGGGACTAAATTGGTTAGCAAGCAAATAAATTGATTAAAGATGGAACTAAATTGGTTAGGAATAAATCAAAGCTAAGAGATGACCATGGAAATATTTGGTTAGGGGGAGAAGTCTTTGGTTGGCCGAATGCTCACGAAGGAATGGTCTTCAAGGCCATTCGGCCATGTGGGAAAAAGACCATTAAATGTTATTTATTCAACTTAGCTTTGAGGCCCTTGGATGGGAGAATTAATGGAGGGCCAAGATTGAGTCTTGGAACCAACTTAATTGAAGACCAACACTTGACCGAGACTTCCAATTGTTGTGTCAAATTGTTGTGCTCATTCGGCCAAGGGAAAAGTTGGAAGAGAAGACATTATCCAGCCGTGAGAAGGAAGAAGAGAATGAGAAAAAGAAAGGAAAAAGGAAGAGAAGAGGGAAGAAGAAAAGAAGAAGAAAGCCTAGGAGAAGAAGAACTAAAATTTAGAGGCTTCAAAAGAGGTAGGGAAATTCTTTGTTCTCTCTAGTGTATTTTTGAAGCTAGCTAATTGGATTTGTTGTAAAATTGGTGAAACTTGATGTTTGTTATGTGGTAGAAGAAAAAATTGGCAAACTAAGAATTATTGTGATGTAAATTAGTGAAGTTTTCTTCTTGATTATAGCTGCTGGAAATTTTTGGTTTTGGGATGAAATTGAGCTAGGAATTTTGCTTAGGTTGATTGATTGCAAAATCTGAAATTTTGGTTAAGTTTGGAGATTTTAAAAGCTTGATTTTCACTAAATTGGAACCAATTATCAAGCTGGAATGTTGGCAGAATTTCTGCAGTTTCATGACACTTTTGAGGCCTAAAAATGACTTAGAAACTTTGTCTAAAGTTATAGGAATAATGCCTAATTGGTGCTTGAAGTTTTCCACTTGAATTGGCTAATTAAAGTGCTTGAAATGGCAGATAACGGCGAAAAATTCTGCGAACTGTATAGATGAGTTTCTTGCTATTTTTGCACTGATTTGGGACCCTTTTGGACTCTAAATGATGCCTAGAAAGTTTGGTAAAAATTGTATAAAAGGATCCCAAGTAATGTTCATTTTATTGTCATGATACTTAGCTATTGAGATGGCCAAACGAGGTCTTATGTATGCTGAATTTCTGCGAATTATTCCATTGTCAAAACTGAATTTTTCTTATGCAAAAATGTTGTATTGAAGTTGAGGATTCTATGGTTTGAATTTCGTTACATTTCGAGTTCGTTTGCTATATTTAAGTTGCATTGGAAAATGATGTGTTGGTGTAGGAAACCTGAAACAACCCAAGGTATATTGGTAAACTAATTGAAATGAATAAGTGTGATTGATTTTGTGTCCGGGATTGAGGGTACGGAAAATAGGAAGGGATTTGAGATGCCCTCGGGTTGAAAGACCCCGAACCTGCGCAGGGTTGGTGTCACCACCAGTAGGTTAGTAACCTACAAACCGGGTTTGTGACGTATCAGTATTTATTTTGGCAGTCCGTCGCCCTGGGTTGAGATCCTAAAGAACGATTTGGAGATTATACCTTAAATTCTGATAATTGTGTGCAAAACTAATAAATGCATTGTGCAAGGGTAAGGAACTTAATAAGGAGCAAAATGTTAAAGTTATGCACTTTATTTTTGATTATGTACTTCGGTTACTTTCCATGTCATTTCATTATGAATATGCTTTGCATCATACATATATTATTGTGAATATAACGTGAGCAAAAGTTGTCCGCGCTCACGCCCCTACAGATACTTTTGCAAGAACCACACAGGAGAGCTAGACCTACCTTGGAGTGACGAAATGAGGTATCCTGATTTATGGAGAGTTGGGCTAATTTTTGCTAGATGTACTCATTTTGTTGGATGTAACTAAATTAAAGAGAGCCAGAGGAAAAATATTATTCTTATTAATTAATTTTTGGCATGTAATAGCCTTAAGGCCAAGTAATGTAAACTTAGTTAAACGTTTAAATTTTCCAATTATTTGGACTACATTTTCATGAATACAATTAAGCTAATTATTGTGAGCCGTATGTGCGGCCAGGAGGTGTGTCAGTGCGCGTAGTTGTGAATTTAGTGTGTGGATGATAAACTGCTTATTATGTCACAGGTTATACTGTTACAGGTATCCGAAAATAAAACATTTAGGCCTTATATAGTAGGGAAGGTTTTGTGGGTCCGTTGAGTGACCGGTGCATGCTCTGATGCTTTTAACCAACTTAGGCATGTTATGATTGAGTATCACTCACCCCCGGGTCCCCGGGCTCGGGGCGTGACATATCATATATACAAAAATTCTAATTTTTCATCAAAAATTAAATTTTCACCAAATATATAAAAAGTTACCATTTATAACTTTTACAAAAGAATTATAATGCCAAACAAACCCTAAAATGATTTGAGTGTCGGTAATCTCTCTCGTGTTTATGCATATAGCTAGGGATGAAATCGAATTCAGCTGTTGGCAAGCTATTTGAGTTTCGTTCAAAACAAGTTTGGTTCAAATTCAGTTCGTAACTAAAACGAGTTTGATTTGCAACTCGTTTAAAAAATTCGAGACTAAAAAAACTAGCGAGCAGACTTGATAAAATAATATATATATATTTTAATAATATATTTATATTTTTATTATATATTTTTAATATTTTAAACTAAAACAATGACATTTTGGTTTAATCGAGTTATTTATGAGCCAATCTGAAGTCCATATAAAAATTTAAATCGAGCTCAAATTCGATATAAAAATAAATTTAGGCCGAGCTCGAACAATTTAAAATTAGGCTCAATTCTACTTGTTTCCACACTTACGTATAATTAGCTTGATTACTCAAAAAACGTATAGGCATATTACTGATCGTTTGTATTTGTAAGTTTTTGGTTTTCTAGTGCGTTTGAAATCATATAAATTAATATAAATTTGTAAAAAAAGTAGCATCGCAATTCATGTTATGACTAAAAAATTTAAATTTTGTAGAGATTTATAAAAATTTGAGGAGTTCCAAATGGTTTGAGATTTTGGTCATCATAATGTTAATCTTTTACCTGTAAATTTCGTTAGCAAACCTTTGATTAAATGGGTTAATTTAATGGTTTACTAGATGGCCACATAGTTTAATAAAAATTCAATATTACAACAAATTAAAAACTTACATTCTTAATTATTATAAGTAAGAACTTAATATTAGATGAGATTTGATAAAAAAAAAAATCAAATATATGAATTATAATTTATTTAACAAATATATATGCAAATATAAGCATAAGGCATTTATTAATTGGTGCACTGGGCTGCACTGGGCTAATGAAACATAAAACCTAATAATGTGTTGTATTTTTTTTTACGCGTACCTCCATTAAAGTTCGAGATATTATCACATGACATATATTTATAGGTTTTTAATAAATGTTTCAGAATATCAATTAATAAACACAATAAGCTACATTTGGAGTAACAAAAAGTTATAAAATTTGATAAAAGTTGTTTGATTTATAATTCGTAGTGAAATAAAAAATAAATAATTTTTAAAGATTTTCAGTACTTTCCAACGAATATCAAAATTCCAAACATAGCCTAAGTATACTTTAACTACTCAAGTTGGATGTCTATTTTTAGTTGGACACTAAAAAAGTACGCAACACTATTCACTTGGGGGTAGTTTAGTTAAATTTTTTTTTATATATTTGATAAAATAAATAGCAACTTTTAGTAACTTTTTAATAACTTTTGAGTGTTTGTAAGATTTTTGATAACTTTTTTTGTATTTAATAAAAATTTTAATAACTTTTTAGTTAAGCAAATTGTTGTAACTAAGCAAAAAAATGGTAAAAATTAGTGTCTTGTTAAATAACTAAAAAGCAAAAGTTAGTTGCTTTACGCTTAAAATTTATCCACAATCAACGCCTTACTTATTTGTATATATAATGTTATTGTAAATAATCTTAGTGTCTGTTTGGCAAAAAAAGATGGCAGCTCAGTTACCAGCTACTAATTTATTAACTTTTTTTTAAAATAATCAAATTTATTCTTTTACATTTTAATTTTTTTTATATCTCAAAGGACAAAAATGTTAAATTAATAAAAAGCTAAAAAGTTAGTTACTAAAAAGTTAGTCGTCATTTGGTTTGTATTTTTATTTTTTATTTTCTGTTTTGTTTTAAATTTTTTGTTTTATATGTTTTGTGTTTTAAAAATTTCAAAATAAAGAAAACAAAAAAACGTATTTTGTTCGATAATTTTTTATTTTTATAATTTTAAAATTTTTCTTATCTTGGATTAAAAACGCTCAAAATAACTTTTTATCATTTTGCATTTCATGTGTAAACTCTTTTTTTCCTTTCTAAAATAGATTTTAAAAAAACAAATGACCAAATGCTTTTTAAGCTATTTTTCTTATTTTCAAAAAACATAAAATAAAAAATAAATTCAAAATAGGTATACCAAATGGTACCTTAGTTTTTTTCCTTCCCAAACAAAAAAGAATTAACAAATACAAATACAAAAAAAAAAAAAAACTTTTAGTAGCTCGCTAGTAACTAATTACAAAATAGTTTACTTTTTTTCTCTTTCCAAACTCAATCTATTAGTTCTTCTCGTTTAGGTAAACTTTCTAACTCTTAGATATAGTAGCCATAGAAGCTTAAGTGTTTTTTTTCCCCCTAAACTTAAAGTATTCGAACTAATTTATGAGCAACTCGACTAATTCTTAGGGCTTTGAAGGTAACGATCAGGTAAACCCTCTAATAACTCTAAGGATTAGAGATGGCAACAGATCGGATCGAAGACGGATATTGCTTATACCATCCTCAAATTTGTCGGGTAAAAAGAATATCCCAGACTAAGCGGGTACTCAACAGATATTTTTAAATAGCTATCATCCCTTAACCCATCAAGTAATTGGAAACCCATAACCTTCAAATATGAGCTAGTTAAATAAAAAATAAGGATTAAAAAATTCTTTGAATATAATAATTTTATAAGTAATTTTACATCTTAATAAACTAAAAAATTATCTTTAAATAAAAGTATTTAAATATTTTTAACCTACTAAAATTTGTTATATTATTTTCATAAAAATAAAATTTAAAAAAAATCTCTTATGTGATCTCATCTCCCACATCTACTATAATTAAGTTAAGAAAAAAAAAAAGGAATTTGTGTCTATTCGTTGATTGAGAATTAATTTCTAAGTCTAAAATAAATTATTTGATAAAAGAATTTTGAGTTATTTGATATTAATTAAATTGACTCCATTCTTTAAACACAATATATATATATAATTTAGTATCTGAATTGATAGTAATTATTTGCATCAATTCGAATACTTGATAATTTAAACTAGTAATTTAAATGAATAATTAGGTATTACTCACTGCGTACCTAATAAACAATTAATTAGTGTAGAAAATTTGGACGATAATTAGGTAATACCGGTCAGTTATCCAATAATTAGGGTAATCAAGGTGAGTTCTAGTAATACCCATCGAGTATACTATATTTACCATCTCTATAATCGTACCCTACAATTATTTTACTTTGATACCCTCTTGTCCTATTGTCACGCTCCTAACATAATTGTCCAGGACGGACGGTATGCGAATATAGGAATTAATAGAATATAAAATAAAACATGTACTAAGGTCAAGTCATAATATAATAACCATAATCAGAGCACTAATATTCGTCTCTCATTCCCATATTAAATAAAAACAACAAAAATACATAATTATACAATCTTAAATCTCATAAATATTGGGACCCACAACCCGGGTCTCACAAATAAGATACACTCATTTCATAAAAGGTAAAAGAGAGAGTCTTTTACCTCACTGAATCACCTATAATGTGGATAGGATGAGTTAACTAGCCCAATAGGTAGGATAATGCAAGTATACACCAATGTACATATATAACACATAATAAATGCAGCACAACATAATATAAATATGCATATCTTATGCCATGGAATGAAATGAAATGCAATGGCCATACATCCTAAGTTCTTCATCTACCCCCAACCTTATCCTGGAACGGGTGACACTTAGCCAAGCATGTGAAGTCACCAATCACACCGTTTTCAACGCTCACGGCAAACGTATATATGTCTCATATAAATATACTATGTGGGAAACCGAGTCACATCCCCCAGGTATAAGACTCAAGAGCACCGAGTTACACCCCCTGACCCTTCTGCTAGAGAACCAAGTTACACCTCTAGTCAGGCATCCACCTATCCCAGGTAAGCATCTGCTTATCCTAAGCAAGTATCCGATTACGATCTAGAGAAATCTCAAAGTATATACCTCATATTTATAAACTCCACATGACTAAGTTCTAGTCATAATTATATTGACTGGGGATCATTCGATGTTTCAAAATTTCATTCTTTTGAATTTTATCAAAATCATCAATCTCATAAACCAACACATACATATGGCACGTGCCTCGACACGTCATATAAACACGTGGCACTCTTAGCCAATCAACGCACATCAATTTCACTAGATGAAACCACCCCGGGTCCCATGCACATGATATGCTCAATCATAGAATCAAATATTTATCTCAAGATAAAAACATATTTACATCCATCCCTCGGATATTTTGAAATCTATTTTACATATTAAAAATAACATTAACCAAGTTTGGGGCCCAAAATAAGTATCTGGGAGCCAAAAGAAGCGAAACTGCGCAAAATGGCTCACAGTGGTCCGGACCACCGCGACCTGGAACCCATTATGGGTTCGTCCCAAACACGAATCGAATCCAAATTCATCCAATCCAAACCCCAATTCAACTAAAACTCAAATGGAAACATTCATACTCTTAACCAAACCTTACATATATGCATATATATATATACACCGATACATATATATACATATGTATACAACTTTCTCCTCACTTAACCAAACCTTACATATATATATATATATAAATGATCCCTACGACGTCTAGAACACGAATCTAAGTCCCAATTATCTTGAATCCAAACAAAATTTGAGAAAAATGGAAGAAACTATTTTGCTCTCTAACCTTCAAGCTTTAATTTCTCATTTCTCGGTTTGAATCACGTAAAACGGACCACACCACGTCGATCACCACATCGAGATCTTCTCGGATCGGCTAACCTCTGACTTCAAATCTCTCTCTTTCTCTTCTCTTTCCCTCTCTTCTTTCTCTCTTCTCTTTCCTCTCTCTCTCTTCCCGTTTTCTCTTCTGTCGGCCAAACTAGGAGAAGAAAAGAAAAAGAGAAAGGAAAGAAAATAAGAAAAGAAAGATTAAGTCCCTGGCCCAGTTTATCTAACCCAATACCACTTCGGGCTAAACTCAGCCCAATAAAATTGCAATAGTCAACTTAAGCTCAATATAATTATTTTATTTACCCAAAATAATACATAAATATTTCAATTTGAAATACTGGGTGTTACACATATTATCTGTAAAATTTAAAAATAACCATACTTATTAGATTAGGGTTGGATGAGTATCTAAGACAAGTTAAAATTATTATTCTTATTAAGAAGATTTGAACTTGAAAATTCCAAACCACCCAAGCAATCCGCAAAACAGAAAATAATAACACCAGAGAATAACAAGGAAACCCTTTCATAAGGAGAAAAACCTCTATTAACAACAATCCCTACTATCAATGGGTTACAAGATTCTATTCAGACTCTCTGTGAATCACTCGTACGAATTCTTTCGCAATCTTGCTCGACTAACTCAGCAAACCCTACAAGTAGGGTTTTCTGCTTCGCACAGAAAGACTCAAGTACAATGAAGAAATTAAGAGAAAGAACGCTAAAACTCACAAGAATAAAATTTCTCTCTCTAGTTCTCTATAATATGTCCCTTACGTATATTTCTTCATTAAGGCTGGGTACATATATATAAAGTTACACAATAATGCCTTAATTTGGCAAAATAGTAAATTAAATCGTTCAGAAAATCCGAAGGTCGAACCCTCGCCCATCCTGCGCCTAGCCTGCGAAACTCACTGGAATTCTGCGTAGCCAAAATTTTCAACAAGCGCACCCGCGAGCTCCCTGCGGACTGCCTGTGCCTAGAGCTCGCACCCGCGCTCTTCCCGCGTGCTGCCTGCGTGGTACACTGAAATTTTTCCGCGTGAACTATTTGTGTCCTACTTTGATTAGAAATCTTTCTTGGCTTGAATTAGGTAACTTCCAGGTCATTGAATAAATCTTATTTTGATTTGTTCCCAATTAATCTTCATCCTTTAGGAACATCAATGGATTTAGAATTCTTGTTGAGCTTGGAAACTTGATCATTTTAGAATTCTTTCTTTAAATTCAGAAATATTTAAATTGTCATATTTAATTTAAGATTTTGTATGAAGTTATCATAAAAAAAACCTTACAGAATTAGTGACTACTAAAAAGAACTTTATTTTTCATTTACGTTTTAAAATATCAAATCAACCATTTACTCAATTCATGGCTATAAAGTTATACAAATACCGAGATTTGGATTGGCAATGAAACCTCTTTCAATCCGTTTGAATAGAGTGCAATGAAAGGGAAAGAAAAAAAGAAAATTTAAAATTTGTCACTAAGCATCTATTTGGTGTGGTGAAAAATAATAAAAAAATATTCAAAATTTTTAAAAATTTCTTAAAACCTCTAAAATATTTTAATATATTTTGTATTTCTCATATTTCATAAAATTTTTATAAATTTATATATATATATATATCTACATATTCTAATAATTTTTTACAAATCTTAATAAATTTTTCATAAACACCAATAAATTTCACAAATTCTAATAACTTTTTTTACAAATTTAAAAGACTTATTAACCACTTTCAATGAATTGATATAAAATTGTTTTGGCGGAGTCAAAAAAAATCATTCAAATAATTTTTTTGTCTAAAAAATTAACGCAAAATTTAAAAGTTTCATTATTCATATTTAAAAAATATAATTTGGTGGTTGTGCGCCAAACACTAAAAAAATTTGTTAAATTATATTTTTTTGTTATTTTTTTTGTTTTACGTTAAGTGGACTCTTATTTGTGAATTTTTTTTTAAATAAAAAAACAATCTTTTTTCTTACTGCATGTTTATGGCATCTGCTTCGGGGTGAGCATCATTTCTTATCTTTGTCTCTCGAACGAACCGGTACTTGCCCCATCATTTCATTTTGAAGGAACTCAAACTCAGTTGTTACGAAAAGCATCCAAAACTGAATCAAAAGCAAACGAATCAATGAGAAAGAGAGAGTGGGAGAGAATCAACCGGCCGTCCCCCGCCCCTTCTCTCTCTCTCTCTCTCTTTAATCGAGGATGTTACTCGAAAGTCCTTAAGCCATTGGCAGTGCCTTGTAGAGTTCTGATTCGAGCTCTGTGATACATATATATATATATATATATGAACACTGACCTCTGTTATACTTGATTTTTCACTTTATAGTGTTCCAACCCAAAGCAAAGTATCTTCAACTTTCTGTGATTTCGAGTTCATAAGCAAGATTTTTGGGTTTTGTTGCCACTAATTATTGGATTTTTATAAAAGCATTTGAGCATATTTATAAACTATTATCTCTCTTAAGTAACTTCGCCTTTTTTTTTTTATTCCTCTGCTTCATCACAGCAAAGTCTATGCGTCTAGTTGTTTCCACACTCAAAATAAATTCCAGCTCATAGTTCTTCCCATTGAATTCTCGAACTGTTCGTCTTTTTACCAGTTTATATACGTCGTCGATAGAGATACTTGGGTTTTGTTTTTCCTTCCCTTTCCTATGGCGTCAATCGCTATTTCGACTCAGCTTTTACTCAACCGTTCCACATCTCTGCCTCTCTTCTCTTCTTCCTGTCGAGCTTCGCCTGGTTTGGTTCTATTGAACAGACGATCAGCTGTTTCCAGACCCTCACGCCTGGAATTTTCTCCGCTGCCGGAGAATCGGTTGCCTCCGGCACCGGTTGGATTTTCTGGGAAGAGTTTGAGGTTGTCGGCTTGGAGCCAATTGTTGAGGCAGCGCAGTTCGGTTGAATTTGCAAAGGCCACAGCTGCTGATGCCGATGGCTATGAAACTGAAATTGAAATTTCATCAGAGGGGTCCGGCCTTCTCAATCCTCTAAATTTTTTGTTCATTTATTAATTTCTTTTTTTGTTTGTTTTATTATTAGTTACAGTTTTGTTGATGGGCACAATTGTAACTGCAGGGTATGTAAGACTCCGAATTGCTTTGCTGAGAGATTTCCAGCGCTGGTTACTGGTTTCTTTTTCTTTATGTGGTAAGTGCTAAGCTATTTTACAAGTGCATATTTTTATTTATTTATTTATTCTATTATTATTATTATTATTATTATTATTATTATTATTTCAGCGATGTCCATGTTTCCCTTTTGGATGCCACACACATTCATTTCCTTTGAAATTCTTGTGGCCTTTTGTTTTGACAATTGGTTCTGAATCTGAGTTGTGAGGGTTATTTTGTAACCACTTGTGCAAATTGGAATTGATTATTAAGAACTTGATGCTAATTAATAGGAAGCTTGTTATTTTCTTCAACCGAAGAACACTGTTTGGTACTCTACAAGGTAATATGTTATTATGCATTTATCATCGTGATTGCTAGAAGATTAAATGCACGTGTGTGTGCGCACTGAAATTAGGTATGCGTGTTATATTCTTTTTCTTTTTTTGGGGGCTAAATGATGGCCATTAAATTGTCAAATTGGCCTTTAGAAAGGCAACAAAGTCATGCAAAATGGAATTACGAAATACCCTTTTAGTTATTTAATGACCATTCTTTGAGGGCAGAAAAAAAAAAAAAAAAAGGTGGCAAAGTATTGCATGGCATGTGTGCATATTGCATGCTTGTAAAATTTAACAGATACCATCCATCTGGCGCTTCAGTCAAACTATATGATGAAGTTTTAAGTGGGTAGGGGCAATATATATATATATATATTTTTTTTGTCAAAAGCACATAAGGCTTAAAAGTATATAATCAATCCATATAGGGTTTATATGTTCACTTTTTGTACATGTGTGTTGTCAACTATGAGTAAAGTAAATATGATAATTAACCTTATCGCTGCTTTCTTTGTTATGTGAGGTGCAAAGCTTTTAGTAAAGATTTCTTGCCGCTAATACGTAGCATATGAACTGTGTTTGCTAATTCTCTAGTATAATCTATGCAGGTACTTCCTAAATGTCATTTTTAATATTCTGAACAAGAAGGTTTATAACTATTTCCCATATCCATAGTAAGTTACCTTTTCTGAACATCTTAGGCCCTTAGATTAATGAAGTTGGATTATGCTATAAACATCTTATTTTGCAGCTTTTTAGTGTTGCTTCTCAAAGATATATCATTGATCATTCTTTGTGATAACTAAAGTATCTTCTTCCCTGTTTCACAGCTTTGTCTCAGTTGTACATCTTCTAGTTGGTGTGTGCTACTGCCTTGTCAGTTGGTCTGTTGGTCTTCCAAAACGTGCTGTGAGTTTCTTCTCCATTTGTTATTGCATAGCCATAGGGTACATTTTTTTGGCTTGCATTTCTTGATTTCTTATCTGTGTACCCAGCCAATTAACATGGAACTCTTGGCAATCCTCACTCCAGTGGCGTTCTGTCATGCCCTTGGACATGTCATGTCCAATGTATCTTTCGCTGCCGTAGCTGTGTCTTTTACACACACCATCAAAGGTAATTGGACAATTGCACAATAAAGCTATGTTAAGCTAGTCAGTATACTTACATTCTAGATTTGTGTTACTAATTATCTATATTTATAAAAATCCAAGGTCTGTTCTACGTGAAATCAGGTATGGGTACGAGTCTAAGAGTCAAATCTATCGATTCTCTTATTGAATGATACATGACATAAGAAATTATTCATACTATAATTATATGGCATTTATGATATGCCATTATATTATTTCATATGTAAAATGTAAGGTTTATACATAATTATGTGCTAAAATTGAATTACTACCGTTTGGTAATACTGTCGTTTTTCTGTTTTTATTTTTTTGTTACTGTTTTCTGTTTTTTGTTTTTTGTTGTCGTTTTTCTTTTCTGAAATGAAAATTGAAATAGCATTTGGAAACGTAATTTTGTTTATAATTATTATTTTTTTATTTTTAAAAAATATTTAATTATATTATATTATATTATA
>JAVXUM010000030.1:15495490-15509544 GCA_035590655.1 Pouteria glomerata
GGGGAGGGAAGAAGAAGAAGTAAAAATAAAAACAAACTACTACAAAACAACTATTTTGCCTAAGAAGGCTAGATCCCAACATTAATCTTCCCAGGGCACCAATTGAGCAGTCAGGTAATTTACAAACAGGCTGAAAGTTCACAACTTGAATAGAAGATAGGAAATTGATTATCGGAAGAACCCGATTGCCTGTGCTGAGATGCCTCCGTACAAGTCACCTAAACCAGAAAATTACAATTTATTCAACTTTTTGACGTCTAGAGACGTTATTATGTCAATGAGAAATAAGGATAAATGAACATTGAATGTTTTTATTGCCACGTCATTCTGATAGCACTTTCTGGCAGAACAATTTTGGTAGAGAAGCATTTTTCATGACCATTTAGTAAATAAATGATGATTGATATTCAAATTCCTTCACAGATGTTTCCAGACAGACAAAACAGCAAAAAAAAAAAAAAAGCTTGAATTTGGAGCCATTCCTAATGCAATGCATGCCAACCATTAAGGTTTGGTCTGTGCATCAGTGACTTACCTATCATGCATAATCAGTGCTGTACTCGATATTAAATAGCAAGTTCCGGCGAGTTTCATTTCCCAATCGAATTTTGTACCGTTTGGCGAGTGACTCCACCCGGTCATCACTTTCATAATCCATCTCCCGCAGACATCGCCTCCTGACCTTTTTCAGCATTTCCCGTGATGGTTCAAACCCCGTATCTACCTGCCCATATTGTTGAAATACCATGTGTCTGGTTGCACAAACCAATTGAATACGCAAAAACTAAAGTCAACACTCTAAACAAGGGAAGGATATGCTTACCATTTCGTCGATGGCTGAGAGAGCAGCCTTTGGATCTCGCTTAACAAGATGGGCATCAACAAGCAGAGAGTATGTTGTTCTGTTTGGTTTCATGCCCTTACTTATTAAGTGGTCAAACACACGTGAAGCTTCAGATGTCTGTCACAGAAAAATAACATCACTAGTTGTCACAGACAATGTCATCTTACTAAACACATAATTATTAGTGCACATTTATACATGTAGCCCCATCCATGCCTGAATGAAGCAATATTGCAATACATGAGCATGCAGGCCCCACGTAATCCGTGTTTGCCGACCCTTTTACATTTAGGCTGTGTTTGGAGTAAGGATTTGGTGAGAGAAAAGAGAACGAAAGGAAAGGAGATAGGAAATGAAAAAATCCAAAATATATACCAGTGTCTAAATGGATTAAAAAATATATAACTAAATTTAATTTTCTAAATTCCAAGCACTTTTCCCTTCAATTTTCCATCACAATCCAAACAATAGAAGGAATTTTCAATCCCTGTCATTTTCCTTTTTCCTTAACAAATCCTTGATCAAAACACCCTTGGTGAAATGGTAAGATGCTGAAGCCAGCTTGCCCATTATATGGATGGTATACTACACGATAAAGGTGGATAAGAAAATTTGTTTTCATTGTTTCATGGTGAATGTGTTGTGTCAGTGTATGGCGAGCAGGGAAGCATCGGTATCCACCTTGCTGAGCTTTACAAATGCACACATCAAGGCATTATACGAATGGATGTCAGGTGTCAACCCAAATGTGGCACCAATTGCTTCAAAGGTCTGGTAGGCCCGATCAACATCCCATGTATTTGCACAGCCTAAAATTATACAGTTTAGCGCAGCAACAGATTTGTATGGAGGATCAGCTTGGCTTAAATTCTCCAGTTGATAGTAGACCTGAGTAACATTTAAACAGTACAGATAAATGATAACTTGTAAATAAATAGTAAAGGTGCAGCAACAAGTAGCAAGCCGAGTTATGCAACCCAACCAAAAACGTCTTACCAACTTAATAAGATGTGGTGCAAATGCATGTAAGTAGTCAATGAGTGTCAATCCACTATGTAAAATACTTGTACATATGGTTTTGATTCTTGTGTTCCACATAAATTTGGGGGGTTTTGTTTGGGGTGGGGAAGATTTCTCAACATTTATCATTTTTTTTTTTTTCGGATAACTACCTGGCAACAGAAGAAGTGTTGGGTGGGGCACGTTATGTTTTTTTCTTTTTCTTTTTCTTTCTTTTTTTTTAAAAAAAAAAAAAAGGAAGAAGAGGTCATAGAAAATATACCGAATCCAAAGTCACAAAGCCATCCTTGGAGCAGGCCTCAACCAGTGGATATAAGGATGTAAATGGACAGAATAGGTCCTCTTCAGCCTCTTTAGTAGAATTCCCAGAGTAAGTCTCCAACTCATGCAGAGTACTAAAAGCCTTCTCTAGATTCCCCAAAGAAGCATGGGCATATATCTTTGCAAGATAAGATTCTGGGTTTGGAACATTCTTTTGGCGCAACGAGCGTTTGAGAATTGCCCATGCTCCATCAAGGAGTCCAGGATTGTACGTCCTGCCAGCAGTCCCCAATGCAGACACAATCATTCCTTGATCCACAGATAGCAAAACTGGTGGCCTTGCATTCTCACCTCGTGCAATCCATTTGGCCATGAACTCCAGAGCATAATAAGCTAGCTCACTATTATCCCCGTGCATTGCAACATCAGCAATATAGTTGCAAACGTTCCAGGGAGGACAAAGGGCTTTGTTCTGATCCATTTTCTGATAATAACCAACACCAATACCATATTGAAATGTAATCAGTAAGTGTACTGCCTACAACCAAATATTTATTAATAAACAACAAATACTACATGTGTATACCTTGCATCTCTCAATAATAGAAACCAATGTGTCAAGCCTCCCCTTGTCAACACAGCTTTGCACGCATAAAGTGAACACCCTCACTGACAGCATATACCCAGATTTTAAAGCCAAATCTATATATTTTAGGGCAGCATCAACATGCTCTGTCAACAACAGCATGCCAATAACCAAGTCATATGACTCTTCATCAGGCATAGATTCTTTTCCTGTCTGGAGCATCCTGACAACAATAACGTAAAGAGTCCATCCATCAAATAATAAATGTTTCAACAGACAAGGTTGTTAATCCAAAAATGAGTTGGAGAAAAAACCTTCAGTTCTAGCATAGAGTGACATATACTATAGAGACATAGCGTGGTTTAGGAAGCCTCCAAAACTTAAATCCTTAAATTCTAGATAGTTTAGGAATTTTCAAAAGCAATTTGATTATCTCTTTAAACTTCAAGCTAAGATTCCAATTTTTAGGAGTTTTTAATATAATTTTGAAATTTTTTTTTTAAGATAATTGAATTGAAAGAGCTCTTTGCATGACCATAATTAGTTTATTTCTAATCAAACCACTAAAATTTATACAAATGAAAAAAAAAAGGCTAAAGACGTAGCACAGGCAACTACTAGTTTAAGGTTTATACAATGAAAAAAAAAATGCTAAATGCAATCCTTGCATATACCCACCCCTCTGGTAGAAGAAAAGTAACACAGCACACTGCTGTTCAAAGAAAAATGGGCAACATTGATAGCTTGCCATGATCCCAGGATCCCAACCTTCTAAGTCCAGTAACACAGAATATATGATGATCATATCCTTTCCAATAGAAAAGGAAGTGGTTGGAGGGCGAAGAGGAAACATGGCTGGAAATATTCCACACAACAATTTATTAAAAAAAAAAAAATCCACACAACAAAAATCGATTTCTGAAAAAGAAGATAATAGTACATGGGTTTCAATTTATGTCATCTACATCGCATCCAGTTCAATTTTGCAAACATACATTTGCCCTAATCTGAGTTCAATTCCTGCTTCCAAAATATCCAATACCAAAACAGGTTTATTTTACCATAACCAGAATAATGACATAGATATTACAGATAAAATGTTCGCTCACAAGTGGTAAACAGGAAGGACCAATTTGTGAAAGAAAAGCATGATAGAAATGATTAATACTCCAGCAAGTCACAACAGGGAATTTAAAAAAGAAAAAGGGTGATGATGTGGCTAAAAATGAAAAAACTACATGAACCCAAGAAACTATCCATTTGCTAATTTCATATTTCAATCGTGAAGTCTTGTCAAGTATTTTTGTAGTCATGGTCCATATAGTTCCATTCCAAGGCATTTTTTAGTGCACTGGAGATCAAAAGTTAGGAAGAGGAATATAAGTCGGGCCTAGGACCAAAGTCAAGATGCGGGAAACCATGCCACTGGGCTAACAAAAATTCTTGGCTAAATGCAGTCTAAAAAACCTAGTAAAATCTATTCTGGCTGAAGATTTCATGTATGCCTCCACTACTCATTAGTAAGTTACAACCCTGCATACACCAATACATCTCTTTAATATCATTCTATGCTCAACATCCCCGACAAAACCAAAATAGTAACAATAAAAGTAAATAAAAACAAATACTCTCTCTCTCCCCCCTCCCTCCCCCCCATCCCTTTTAGACCATAAAAAACAGAGAGAGAGAGAGAGAATGTAATAGACTCATCTATACCCTGTGCATCAATACAGTAGAATCATTGATGGTGGACATATTTCTTTTCCCCCAGCATGCTACATAAAGGCAATATCCTCCAATCATTTCCATCAATAATCTCAAAACTCAAATCACTTCAGTAATTCATCAACTAATAACAAAACCACACTGATTTTCAACTACCTTACTCCACAGATCAGGCTAGGACCGGCAACAAGGCAAGCTCGAAGCAGGTTTTCATCAACATTAACCCAAGACTAAACCCAACTTGAACCTGCTTACGAATTTGTCATATATTTACACCTCTCGACCCATCCCCGCCCACCCTGGTTAACTAATAATATTATTTATTAAATGTATTTTGTATAACATGGGTAATTTTGTGTTATTAAGCATATTTTTGCACTTTCACTGTTTAAACAGTGCCAATTCATGATTTTTAATTGACACAGAAGCTGCACCAAACCTGTTTTGGCTATACTTCCCCATAACCCCCCCCCCTCTCCAAGGGGTTTAAGGATTAATTAAATTCCAAACCTGTGTTATGAGGGGGCGGGACAATGATCCACTTTTCAAGTTAATTTGTCATTCTTAGATAGACTCATTGGCAATAGAATTTTAGTTAAACTTTCATTATCCAATGTTCCTAATTTGTTATGTCAGTGTGGTTTTTGTTTAACTTCAAAGACATTAGAGTACGCATGATACTCACTTATTAAGAGCCTTGGGTGGGTGCCTAGTCCACTTATAGCCCATTTGGGTTTAAGGGTTTATTAAAATGGGAGTGCAGGGTTTAGAGGTAAAATGGTAGTTGATGCATTGTTTAGATTAAACGGTTTGAAAGGCAAAGGAAGGGAAAGGAAGTGATGTGTAAGAGGGGGAACATATGCAATTAAATAATGCATGATACTTCCCTTTTGTAAACCTCCAAAAATGGGAGGAAATAGAAGTGAAGTGCAACTGATTTTAATTATTAATTATTAATTAATAATTCTATTTTACCCTCATTTTTCCTCTTCTCATCTAGCAGAAACCTGTTAAAACTCCATCTTTGTCCAACTAACTTAAGCTGCATGCAAAGATTCTAGAAATAGCCTTAAATTATGATGTAGCAAGGAGACTACCAATAACATTAAAGAATACTAAGAAATTAGAAATAATAGGCAACATATGTTGATCCCAACACAAAGTCTTGCCATGCAAGCTATTTTTGTATAGATAAGACCAGTTGAAGTCGAGTCAACTTTATAATACGCAATTTAGCCACATTATGAATTTTACCAATAGTATTCTTGCAAGTAATCTAATTACCCTATTATTATCTTAACCTTATAATGTTTTTCTAGTTTCATATAAAGTCAATAGTAGGGGTATAATAGTAAAAACTTAGTATGCTCCCCGCTTCCCAACCAAAAAGAAAAAAAAAAATTCAACTCCCCTCTTTTGATTAGTTACCCCAAACAAAAAATAAATAAATAAATAAAACTTGACCCCACTCCACTCCTCTTCCTTTCACTCCCCCTCCTAACTGAAACTAAACTTTACTCACTCCACTCCGCCTCCATCCAAATGGGTTATTAGTGATCTCATTCTAGTCACATGACTACTTACACAAAGGACCATTAGCCATATGGGGATTCAACATACATACAAAGAGCGGCTTAGTTGGACCTTAGTTACAACCAACACTATAGGTAACTAAACATGAAATAATTTTTTTTTAAGGAACAAACAAGTATGATAAACAACATGTTTGTTAAGATTGATCAAAAACAACATGTTATCTCTTCCTCTCTTACAACTGCTTCCCTTTTCTACTCTTAAGTTAAGTTCTTCAATATGTTCCTTTTTTATTGTGTTGAGTGATGGTTCTGGGAAGTTAGCCCTCCATCACATTACACCTCACACACCATACTTACCAGTTAGCACTCAGCCTGGGGACGCAAACCTTACAACACCCTCTAATCGAAGCAACCTCCCTGCAACAAAGAATCCCCATCTATGTATCTTCATCAAGTTAGTGTCCCCATACACAGTTTCTATGAACTTAAACCCAGTGCATGATCTAAGGACTAAATAAGTAGCCATCACCCTATTTGTTCCTCATTCCATGAATCCATTGGTTACTTTCCTTAACCTTCGCGACAGATCATTGGGACTTTAGGAATAGTGGTCAGAACTAGAAGTTCTCCTAGACAACTCATTCCCTCCTTAAAGGAGCTTGAGAAACTGTTCAGTTTGAAAGAAAGAACTCCATTACATGAAAACATTGAATGAAAACGTAATCAACAAAACCATATTGCCATGATCATTGCAACACCTTAACATTCAGAGTCCCAGTATTTGGTCCAACAGGACCACCTCCTCCTAAGTAACTCAAAATCATGTACAACTAACAACCGAATTTTGGACAACTGGCCTGTAAGATCCATTTCGAAATTTTATTTATTTTTGGAGACCAAATGAAAAACATTTAGTGGCTAGGAATGCCCGAGATTTCTACAGAATTTTTGGCAAATTTTTAATCTTGGTTTGATTTTGTATTTCGGGTTGGTTCTAATTTATTGTGGGCTTCAAAGATTTTATGGGAGCCATGTACTTGAGTGAGTGGGTTTAACTTGGTTTTTTAAAAGCTAAGGCCTAAGTTTATTCAGTCCACAAGAAGGACCTTAGTATTCTCTCTCAGCTGAAAGGTAACCTTCTCCATTCTTCTTTTCATCCAGTAGTGGTGTAGATGGGAGAGGGGAAGAGAAGATTAGGCAAACCAGAATTCTTGCTAATGGATTATTAGTACTAATTTTCTCACATGAGGTTCTCCATTATTTCGGTGAACTCATGGCTGCATTATTACTATCCTGCAACTGTGGACAATAGGAAACCTTTTCCCCAGAGTAAATTGAACTGCAAATAAAAAATGGAATCAACACATGCTTCTTAAAATTTTTCCCTCCAGAGTTATATCAAACCAATAAATAGCCCGTTCTTCACTCACGCCATCCTTGCTAATCATTCTGGATGAACCCATGCAAATGATATTAACCCCGGAAATCTGATAAAGCTGACAAAACTAACTTACGGTGCCTTCTTTTATATATATACATATATATATGTATGTATGTATTTTTCTTTTTTTTTTTTTACTTAATAAATAAGGGTGATCAAAATAACAAAAAGTATCAAATACATTATCCACATACACTCATTCAAGTTTCACAAGGCCTACACTGATTACATTCACAAGACACATCCAAACAATTGAAGTCAAATCTTACCGTTGGACCAACTTCTCTGCTGCCTCCGTCTCCCTGGCTTCATACATAGCTTTCAACACCAAATTAAACGATGCCGTATTGGGCGTGATGGCGTAGTCCTCCATATGCGCCACTAGATCCAACAACTCGCCGGCCGACGCCCCCATCATGACGTTGGCCCTCAGGTAATGATTGTACAAATTCACATCAGGCTTGTTAGGCTTCCCGTTCTTGTCGAGTGACTTTATCCAGAACTCAAACAGCTGCTTCATATCGGCCCACCGCTGCGACGTCATCCAATCAGCGAACACGTTCAAAAGGGCAGGGACGTCAAGGGTCTGGGAGAGAGCTTGGATGCGCGACGCCGGCGACTGGTGAATAAACCCTAGGGGGATGAGGGACTGAGCCAGGGCGTGTGAGCTTGAGATTGGGTTCCGCCAATTCTCATTGTAAAGCGGACTGCCTGAGGCCGGATTAGGAGGCAGCGGCGCAGCAGCCTGCTGCGGCGGTAGCTCTGGCGGCGGTGGCGATGGTGCTTCAGCGAGCTGCGGCTCCTGAGAGAGAAATGTGAAGGTTGTGATGAATTTGACTGAGTCATGGTTTATGGGTCTCAGGAATGTTCGTGATCTCAGTATCGCCAATGACGCCATTGATAGACAAAGTGTTTATATATGTATATATAGGTCTAGCGCAGAGGTTTCATCGAAAGAGGTTCAGCGGAGCAACTAGGGTTTTGTGGGTACCAAAAACTGGTTTATCATTTCCGTCGTTCCCTTTATGTCAATTTCAACAAGTTGAGGATACTACGGAAATTATCCGAAGATGAAGGGGTACCCTGAGAATCTTCGAAAACCAGTGGAGTCGGATCGGGTGGCCGGTTGCCGGCCGAGTCTTTAGATACCGGACGCTCTGGGCTAGGACTAGGCGGAGAAAACTGCATAGCAGAACCCAAGGTTGTGGACAAGTCTTTCTGGGCCTCGCAGATCTAGACCCAGAAAGGTTCACCTACCCACGAATGGCAGGTGGTGTTTGGGTTTAGAATCGAAATCCATGGGATAAGGATAGTGCCATGTGCAAGTTAAATTTTTATACATATTTATATATTTAACTAAGTAAAAATTAAATTTATTTTTATAAATATATTTATTTATTTAAGTCTCATTTTTTTAATTCAATAAAAAAATAAAATAAAGTATAGTTTGCATTCATATTCTTTTCCATTACTCTTTTCGTTTCCCTTACAAATTCATCTACACTGCTTCAATCCAAAAGTATGAAAGTAAGAAAATTTTTTATTAGACTACAAAAACTCCTCTTTTTAAATAAATTGATTTGAATCCCAAAATTCTCTAACTCTTCATTTAAAATTCACTCATCGTTCCATAATAGCCCCCCATCTTTCCCATCGTAACTGATTGAAAAGTTTTTACTAGTTGCCTTCTTTCTATTCAATTTTGGTAGGCTTTTTGTTTTTATGTAGGCATAATTCTTAATAATTTTTAATTAAAAATTGTTAGTTGTAATTGTTAGTTGTAATTTTTAGTGTTTTTAGTGAAGCAAGTTATAATTTTTAGTAATTTTTTATAATTTTTATATATTTAGTAAAATTTTTGATAATTTTTAATAAGTTTTAACAATTTTTTAGGTGTTTAGCAAAATTTTTGATAATTTTAGCAACTTTTGTATATTTAGTAAAACTTTTGATAACTTTTGATTGGAGCAAATTACTGTAATAGAGTAAAAAACGTGATAATTTTGAGTGTTTTGCTAAACACTTAAAAGAATAAAAATTGGTATTTTTTTATTAAAATTTGTGCTGCAAACACGCTCTTATTAGATTACAAAATTGTGCTGCAAACACACTCTTATTAAATTACACTTTTTTATAAATCATTACAATTAAGTTATTTAGGTGGCATTTGGTCTAATTTTTTGTTTTTGATTTTTTGTTTTCTATTTTATATGTTTTATATTCTAAAAATTTCAAAATATGGAAATAAAAAATGTTATGTTTTCCTTATTTTGAGTTAAAAATAGTCAAAATGATATTTTGTCATTTTTCGTTTTATGTGTTAACTCATTTTCTGTTTTTCAAAATAAAATTTGAAAATACAAATGACCAAATGTGTTTTAAATTGTTTTATTTGTTTTCAAAAACTCAGAATGAAAAATGAACTAAAAACAGAAAATAAAAATTAAAAATTAAAAAAAAAAAACAAACCAAATGAGACCTTAATGTTTTAAAATATATTTTTTAACTTTTTCCTAATTTATTTTCAGTCTTCCAATTTTACATCTAAATTGAACATAATTGTAACATAATTGTACCTGATTGAAAAGTTTTTATTTATTTTTTTTTTTTTGTAAGTAAAAAAAGAAAAAAAAAAAGCTTTTATTACTAGAGTTGCCTGCTTCGCTTCTATTCAATTTTGCCAGACCTTTTTTAATTTTTTTTTTAATTTTCACTTTCTTATGTAGCATTTCAATTGAGTTGTTTAATATTTTAATATATATTTTTTTATTTTTTCAAAATTTTATTAGAAGTCTTCTAATTTTACTTCTAAATTAAAACTCCAACATCATGGTTAGAGTACTTGATACCATTAGGGTTTAAGTAATTAAATAATTTTATTATTTCAAACAGATATTAATTTTTAATAGATTATGTACATTTTTTTTTTTTTTTTTTGAATCGTAAATATGGAGCTTGGCAACGTCCACTCCAATTTACTCATTATTTCATTATAAATGATTCAATTTTAATAATACTTTATTATTTTTTTAAATAAAAATATTAAGATTAAGAAAAAAATCTAATTTTTACTAATCCACAAATTTTTTAACTTATGTTAAACTATCTATATATAGTATTCTTATTATATTTGCATATTTTTAATATAATAAACATTTTTTAACGTGAATGTGGAGTTACATTTATTTACTTGCAAATTTATAAAATAATTTGAATTTAGGAAAACAATATTTCAAAGTTAACAATAACAAATAAAAATTATAAATTAATTAATTTGAGAAATGCCATTAATATATTATCCATAATATTGTTTTTCAGTAAAAAATAAAACGTTAAATATTTTTCATGAAACCATTGCTAATTTGTTTTATTTTTATTATTACTTTACAAATTTGTATATAAAACTTAAATTTAATACTATTTTTACAAATATTAATTTGTTAAAAAAGTTAGTAGTTATAAATTATTTATCATGTTTCAAATTAAATATTTTATTAGAGATATTAAAATCAAATTAAATGCATAGGTGCCTTGTCCGTGCTCTTTTCACTAATATTCTAAGAATAGCCTGTTGTCCCATTCCTAGTATAAGGTCTTTTTTGAGAATTTTGGACAAGCAATGCCAGCTCGGGTACAAAAAAAAAAAAAAAAAAAAAGTCAAAATTATTAAATTCACGTTCAAATTTAAATTCAAAGAAATATGAACATATTTAGATCATTAAATTTTAATCTAACAGCTTAAATCTTACTGTTTTTAAGTTAATATCGCCAAGCCTCCCCTTTTCTTTTTTTAGTTGTTTGGTTAGTTGTCTAATTAGGAATAATCACGTTATGATAAAATGTCAAATTTATCTATTTTTACTAAACACTTTAACATTCAACTAAAGTGACACTATAAAATTCTATGCAAAGCTGATAAAAATTTACTTTGTCCAAAGAATGTTTGATTTATTAAAAAAACATCAAAAAAATAATTTTTATTATTTTTTTAATTTTTTCAATCCCATTCGTCATGTATCATTTTCATACTAATTTTTATTTATTATTTTTTTTTAAATAAATCAAACACCTCCTAAATTACCCTTTTGATTGGGAAGCTCTCGATTTGTCACAGTTTTTGCTGATGCATACTCATCCACATTCAAATTAAGTAGATTATTTATATTGTTACACTAAAGAAAGAAAGAAAGAGGAAGGACATTTTGAAAAATCTCAAATTTAGTAATTTTTTTCATTAATACTCCTTAACTTCTCACAACTATTAATAATTTTTATAAAAAAAAAAAAAAGAAAATTAGTAATCATCACTTAATGAAGTAAATGTATTTTTATACATTTTAATATTATTTAAATTGTCTTTTAAACCACTAACTAAATTTATATTTTTATTTATCTTTTTTAAATATTACTTAATTACAAATTATTTACTTTAATACTTTTTAAATATAATCATCTAGTATTAATTTTACGAATGGTTCAATATTTTTATTTTAAATTTGTTTGATAATGTACATAAAATGAAAATATATATATATTTATTTGAAAGGAAAGGCCACACATGCACTCACACGTGTGTTTATATATATTGTGTCCAATAATTTAGAAAAAGAATAATGAGTGATGTAACAGTAATAAAAAATAATAATAAAAATGTACCGAAAGCGCAAAAGTTTGAAATTAATTGTACATAACGATATTATGCAATAATACTAGTCGATTTTTAAAAGTATAAATTATTAACAAAGAAATGATTTTCCCTCTAAAGTATTTTGAGAAGTGCCCTCTTCAAGTTTCCTCGCCTTTCTAATTCTTGCATCTCGTGACATGCTTCTTGCATGTTGTTTGTATTGTACCTCAAAAGATGCGAAGGTTTCATTCCTTTTATGGTGCCGGCAAAATTGACACGCGAAGAAATTTTAGATGTTAAATATTTAATAAAATTTTATAAAAATTAATAACAATTAAAAAAAATTAATAAAAGTTAATTTTATGGTTCATGAAAAAAGTTAAAAAAATTATTATT
Source organism: Pouteria glomerata (assembly GCA_035590655.1). NCBI lineage: Eukaryota > Viridiplantae > Streptophyta > Magnoliopsida > Ericales > Sapotaceae > Pouteria > Pouteria glomerata. The sequence continues at coordinate 15,507,926 of JAVXUM010000030.1, forward strand.
ATTTTTTTTTTTAAATTTACAAATCAAACACACCATAATTTTGCTCAGGTATGCAAAAGGTTCAGCTGAAATTTCTGTCGACAAAAAGCAATCCATACGTCAATTTTTTGCACATGGGAACGCACGCACAATAGAAAGGCGGCTTGCTAATTTAATTGACTACAAAATTATCCTTAGAATCCTGAGCTTTTTTTGATGTCTTTTAGATAAGTTATGAATTTATTTATTTATTATTTTTTTTTTAACGACATGGGAGGTAATTAATATTTTTTTAAAAGATTTTAAAATTCAAAAGATAAGACTTAGTTTGGGAAGAAGTTTAGTTAATTTTTTTTATATTTGGAAAAGAAAAAAACTAACTTTTTAGCAACTAACTTTTTTGAGGAGTTTAATTTGACAATTTTACTTTTTATAGTTTAAAAGAAATTTAAAATATAAGAAGGTAAATTTAATAATTGTAGAACAAAATAAAAAAAAATAAAAAAAACTAAGTAACCAGTTAGGAGTTACCTAAGTGATTCCCAGTTGGGGCCTAAATATTGCATGAATAATTCTTAACTTTTTACTCATGCAACTTTTTATCTTTTTACACTATTCCCTAAAATGCTAGAATTTAATTTTTTTTACCAAAATGGAATATTAATGGATTAAATTTTTATAAAGTATATCAAATATACTTAATTAAAAGGGGTTATAAGATATTGTCAATGACTAACTTAGAAAAAGATAATCTCTATCATACAAATTTTGTGATGAGAGTAAACTCTTACATACCAACTAAGTTCGGTTAGGCGTCAATTAAGTTATTTCAGCTGATTTTTATTTCTTTTAGTCAATTTTTTGGTTTATATAATTATTTTAAGCTAAAATTTATTTTTTTATTTAGTAATTTTTAGGAATATTCTCATAATTTAAAAAAATAAATGCAAAAGAAATGCTTGAAATAGAAAAATTCAAATAAATTGCATTTTTCACTCGTACGTTTTTTAGATTTTTTTTTAAATTTTCAAAAATTATTAATTATACGCTAAAAGGTTCTAAATAATAATAAATTATTTTTTATGAAAAAAAAGTATATAAAACAGAAAGAAAGTTTTGCTTGTTGCTTACTAGCAATAATAAGTCATGGTTGCCAAACTGATAAGTCCGCCAAAGAGTTGCACAATTTCAATACCACAAGGAAGCTGAACTTGATTCTAACTAGGGGTGTACCCACCAAAAAAAAAAAAAATCAAACTCACTCCAAAATTGTTTAATTCGACCACTTTAGTTAGGGGTAATTTGAGTTTATATAAAAAATAGTTGAATTTTAGATTAAAAAATTAACAAAATATATGATATTTTTTATTCAATTCATGAATTAGAAGAAAAAAATCGAATCAAACTGAAACTGAATTAAAAATAACTTAATCTGAACTAACTTAAAAAAAATAATATAAAACAAATTATTATATAATATATTATTTATTTAGATATTTACGAACTAAAAAAAAAGAAATTAGCTTAATTCAAAAATTACGTTGACCTAACCCGACTTAGACTATGTAACACCCCGTATTTTATTTTGGTATATTTTTGTATTATTTCTGAGAAAATGAAATAATTAAAATGAGTTTTAA
>JAVXUM010000030.1:15551129-15568895 GCA_035590655.1 Pouteria glomerata
AGAAAAGTTACAGTTTTAACATAATGAAATTCCCATTTCATTAAAACTGTGAAATTACTTCTATTTATGAAATTTGTGATTTAAATCTTTCTGTATTGGCATCCTATGCCCAATACTTAAATCACACATATATATAAATAAAGGATAAAGATGTATGCTCAAATAAATTTAATAAATATTTTATTACTACCAGAAAAATAAAATCCTTATTACAAATCATGCTTTCAAGGGCATAAAAGTAATACTAATCTAACACACACAACCAACTTTCCCATGAATTAATTTGATTGATTGGAAGTTTCCACCGTGTAAGACTAACTAGGTTGACAAACTCAGTTATATTGGTTACCTCAAAAGTCTTTTGAACGTCGTACCCGGACCTAACGTTTGTTACGAGTAGATGCCGTGAGCCTAAATTTAACGTTATTGTGATTAGTTGCCGTTTGCCCAAAGTTAACGTTATTATGGTTAAACATCAGTGTACATACAATAATTAAGAATTACAGTGCATAAGTGAGTTTCTACAATGATTGTAATTATGTGACATATGACAGACGTACAATAATTAAGAATTACACAATACGATAAATAATGAGTGGCTAACATTACAATGATCAAAATAAAGCAAGTATTTTATTAAGTGTTAATCATATATCCCTTCAAAGTGAAATTGTATAAGTCTTATCAATTTAAGATGTGCAATTATCATTCCTAACTATAACTATAGTAAAATTAAGATAGTGTTCATCAATTATTATACACAATGTTACGTTTTTATGTAAAAACAAAAAAATATTCACTAAAAATCAAATAAGACCGACGGGTATAAGTGTATGTAATATAAATCAAAAAGATGTAAGTGTTTTTTCTTTTTCTTTTTTTAATTAATAAGAGTTCGAATCATTATTTTTTATAAAATTTTTAAAAATTTTATTTTAATCTAAAATACAAAAAGTATAAAAATAAATTTTTAAATTCAAGAAATACAAATAATTTTTATCTTTAATTTCGACAGTTAATTCCTAAAACTTTATTGACTTTTCTTGCTCACGGTGGTGGTCATTACTTTTCGTCGCCATGAGCTTACAAATTTTCCAATTGCCTTTTTATAGTCCAGGTTGACTAACTTGACTTAGAGTCTTCTTGCCTCGACTTGACTTGGAGTCGTCTATACCGACGAAGCATCCAATTATCCTTTGTAATATCCGGCCCAAACTATTATGGTGTGTTTTGATATTTTTTCAGAAAAAATACTTGTTCTTAATTAGTATGGTAAAATAATAAGCAAAAAAAAAAAAGAAAAGAAAAGAAAAGAAAAGAAAACTAAGAATAAATTAATATTTTTTATTTGATATTTAAATTTTCGAAATTTTATATTTTTCTCCATTTATTCATCACAATAAACAAGGAGAAATAATTTTAAAAATATTTTTATTTTTATTTGCCTTTAATAATTTGTTATTCAAATACGCCGTTGAAAAGATTTTTCAAATAGAAAATTTTAATTAAATGCAGAAATATTCCTGACCTCAGTTTATTTTAGAAACGTGTATAATTCATCTCCTAAAGTGTAATAATTCTTGAATTTGCTAGTGATACCCTTACGACATCAATCATACGTGAGAACCTAAAATTATAGGCTTTTTGTTTTTAAAATAATTAGTTAGAGAAATTTATAATAATTTAAGATGAGGGTGGATTGCTATTTGTGAGTCAAGATTCTTTCTTAACGTTAGGAGTACAAATGAGTTGAAATAAGTCAAGCTGAACTAAAATTAAATTGAGTTTATCTTATTTGAGATCGATTCGAATTATTTATATTAGATTCGAGCTTGAACTCTATTCAAAGTTTTATATAAACTCGAGGTTGATTTGATAAAAAAGAATTTACACTTGAGATCGACTGACGATTAATTTTATTAAAACAAAATAATTTTGTTTTAGTTTAAAATATAAAAATTAAAATATTATAAAATATTATTAAAAATATAAAAATATTATAATATATATAATTATTTTATCAAGCTGACTTGCAAGCATTCGAGTTAAACTTTTCTAGACTCAATAACGATTTCGATTCTAAACTAATTAAAATCGAGTTTGGCTCAAGTTCATTTTGGTTATAAATAAAATTCGAACTGAACTTTTTCAAGTTAAACAACTCGAAAAATATTTGGCTTGTTTCTAATGTCCACAAGTTAGTCATAGACTTGATGCCCGGTTCTAATCAACTTTCGCCACCGCACAGTGGAAAGACTTTACTATCTCTTTAATGTATCAATTTTTTATTTTTATTTTTATAAGGATAAATTTTATTTTATTTTATTTTTTTGAACTTTTTCATGAATCACATTTTAGATTTAATTTTTTTAAAAATGTAAATTTTCAAATTTTTAATTATAAAAGAAAAGCATATCCTAAAAAGATAAATCTAGAAAAACTAGGATGACAATTAAAATTATCTTTCTGTATTTTTGCAGCTTCTCATCACCTTCAAAGCCCTCCTTTTTATTGAAATTTCTTGTCACTCGTAATATGAAGAAAATGGTGGTTGTGCTGTGATTTTGACTAAAGTGGAATATTTATTATTACTTATTACACACGCCATGACATGCTAGTCGCTGGACCAATCATGTATCTCCCGTTGTAGAATGATGATCAAATAAACCTTCGAGATTGTAATCGCTATTAATTGTACACTTGAAGTGAGGCAAACTATGTGATAATTTAGTAGATTGTCTCTTCTAAAAGTTGAAGTTAAACTTGAAAATTAGTTGAAAATGCCTATGTAGTACTTGTTAAAAATTTTTCAATACTCAAGTTCGGTAGAGAGTTGAGAAAAAGTAATTCGGTAGAATTTTAGTAAAATAAGAATGTTGTTATACTAATATACTTGCAAAATAGTGGTATATATAAAAATGTGGAGCCTTACATGAAATGAGTGTGCCTGAGCTATATGTAATCATGCCTTCCTCTTCAATCAAATAACACCACTTGTAATGCAGATCTCAAGGTTGATTTCCTAATTAGTTATCAAAATTGTCAAGACACAATCAATACTTTTAAAGGCGCATATCTCGGAATATGTTTGAGATGATTATACATGTATCTTGTGGCGCAAACTATTTCGTCATTGAGGTAATGGTCGTTCAAGCCCGATTGATGTTCGTTCTTGCTCTATTGGTTCAAATCATAATTTGGATTGATCAGACGATTCTGATCGGTTGTAAACCACCCTATTAGATGTCAATCTTAACTATCATTACAGTCAAATGAGGACAATGTTCATTAATTGTTATGCATAATGTTACGTTTTTATGTGAAAAGATAAAAATATTTATTAAAAATCATACAAGATTAATGAATGTAAATGTAGATAATATAAATTATAGTAGTGTAAGTATATATTAATTAGAGTCTTAAGTCCTCCAGTCGTCGCTTGACTTGGATTCTTCCAAATTGTGGAAATACGCAATGGATTTCTCTTCTGGGAAGCAGTCAGTCAATGCAAGGGGTCCATTAAGGAGAAACACCTTTAGAGAGTGTTTGGTATGATAAAAAAGTGATGAAATGAGATAATTTGTGAGTTCGTAATTCGTGCAGTGAAATAAAAAATAAATAACTTTTAGAGATTTTCAGAGTTTTTCAGGGTATTTCAACAAAATAAACACCCCCTTAGTGTGTTTTTAATGACGAAATTATAAGGGAAAAAGAAAAGAAAATATAAGAAATAAACTTTTTTAAATGAATATTTTTTTGTTGGCTAGTTATAAAATGAAAAAAAAATTTAAAGACCACTATCAAATAATTTATTTCATTTTTTCTTGATTCTGAAATTATATATTTATTCTACAATTTTCATTAAATATGATCAAACAAGAGAACAAATTTTACATGTCATTTAATTATTTTTTTTCACATTCAATAAATAACCATTAACACAATCATTTTGGACTTTCAAGCACTCGAGCAAACCCCTAGCCTTTGAGAGAATTCTTATTCGATCTTGCCTCTGCATTGTCTGCTCGATCGAGAGTGCTGACCAGCTTTTCGTTCGCTGATATAGTATTAGTGAGTTCCAACTTCCAAGTGCCAGAATTTCTTCATCTGTTTTTCTTCTTCTGTATACATTTTCTGGGATGGGTAAATTCCTTAACAAGCTTAGAAACCTGGGGGCATTGAAGCCTTTAGGGCCAGACATAAAATCCCAAAAGGATTAGGTTAGAGCTTCCTGTGGTTGATCATAACCGTGTTGTTGAAATGATGGGCTCGGAATGGACTAGATGGCTACTAATGACTATAGAAGAACGTGGAATTAAATTCCCACTCCATCTGTTTGTTTGGGTGTTCTTGTTAATAGTAAAGGTTTGTCCCAGTTGACTCGTTCCCAACTGCTACAGAATCCTCGGGGGTAACAGTACTTAATAGGCTAGTTCATGTGATCGTGGGACCAAGAGATTCTTCATCGCTAGGCCCTCATCGCGGCCAAACACGCTGCCACAACCTAAAGTGTAGTGTCAAGGGCAATCTGGTCCACGTACTTCGGTGGTAAATATTTTGGGAGCAAAATTTGAGATATTTTTGGCAACTATTTGGTCGCTAAACTAAACTTATTTAATAAAAAAAATATTAAAAATGTTAAGAAACATTAAAATACTAGAAATTGCTCATATATAAAGGCATGTAAGAATAATTTAGCTTGCAAAAAACTTAAAAATAAATTTCTAAAGCAAATTTGCATGAAAAATTATAAAAATAACATGTAAAAATAAAAATCACTAATACATAGACTAAAAATAATGTAAATATGAAACAAAGAGTGTAAAACTATATGTGTTTAAAATTTAATTTTATGTATATTAATTAAAATTTTAATTTAAATATTTACTTTTTAAGAAATATTTAAAAAATAATTATAGTCTAATATCACTTTTTATTTTTAAATAAAAAATTTTAGTTGACTTCGCTTAATAGGTATCCATATTGTATTTAATAAAACTGTTAAATTTTTATTATTTATTAAATATTATCAAATTTTTAAAAATATTAATTTAAATTTTTTTATAAAAAGGTATTCAAAAAAATAATGTAAAAGTGAGAAAGAGTGTTTCCATATGAAATGTCTAAAAAGACAATCAAATTTTGCCACTAAAATTCTTCGAAATTTTTTTTTGATACGGAGAAATCCCCTGACCTTACGGTCCGACTTCGAAACTCCGGGACTGCGGAAGAGCCCGCAACCCACACAGTCCGGTAAGTGAGGGATCACCTAGGTGGGAGTCGAACTCTCGACCTGGGTAGATCACCCAAGCCTTAAGCTCAGTCCCGCTTCACTGAGCTAACCCTCGCAGGCTTATTCAGAAAATTTTTGGAAGCAATTTTTTTCTTCTTTGCTGACTAAATTAATATTAGGATGCGAAGTGACTTTTTAACTTGGTCGCTAAATGTCATACTTTCCACTACCAAAGCTATTTGGTCGGTAAAAATAAAACTATTATAATTGTCAAAATTTATTAAAACGTTCGGCGACCAAAATTTTTGGTTGCCAAAAGTGTTTTTGGCGCTAAAATTATGTAGGAAATTTTTGGAAGCAAATTTTTTTCCCCTTTGCCGACTAAATTAATATTTAGTTGGCAAAACGACACTTTTAACCGCCACTTGGTCGCTAAATGTCATTATCTCCATGACCAAACCCACACATAAATCATTGTGACACTCTCATTATCACTTCTCTTTCTATTAATTTGCTTTTTTTTATAGATACCAACAACGTTAGTAGACCGATCACCATTGTTAACAATCGATCAATCCCCCTAAAACAACTCTTTTGATCTCTTTCCCAAGCATCACTTGGGTGCTTTTGTTGATTAAGATTGTTGGTTGGTAAAAATTTTGCTAGTAATTTGATGGCGGCAAGCACAATGGTGAATTGGTGGTTTGATTATGGATTCAAAGTGAGGTATATTATTTGGGTTTAGCATCAAAGTTGTGGTTTATCTAATAATTTGGTTATGGATTTATATATTTGATAATTTAATTGTATATATTGTTCAATTTTGGATTTGATATGCATGTCTATAGGGGTGTTTGGCTTACCAAACTTCACCAAAAGTTACAAAAAATTATCAACTTACTTCAATCAAATTTTGTCACATATCATTTTTATATTAATTTTTTGTACTTTTCTTATACTTTTTTACCATCTAAACACCCCCATATATTTGTTTGTTTTGTAGGTGTGAGAGTAATACATAATAAGAAAGAAGTTTTCAAGAATTTAAATTTGGGATATTTGATGATAAACCTGCTGAATGTGTCCATGCTTAGGCACATTAATTGGTTGCTTTCTCTACTATTATTTATAATGCTAATTGTTAGTACAAAACATATCATAGATGAGTGGCAAAATCCCGAGAACCTTTGTGCCGAGCATGATGAATGATATATTTAAGACGCCTCTAACCACAGTAGCTGGGTCTCATAAAAAAAGAATGTGGATCCTAATTACTCCTAACTATTAATGCTGTCAAGTAATAAATTAAGTCCATTTATCACCATTTCGTCTATTTATCACCAAATAGCTAACTGAATGAGATCATTCTTTTACGCGTGGCAAGAGTGATGTGACAATTGGACATTTTTTGTGGTCATATCTCACCCGCTACTCAAATATTCCCATGCGCAATAAATGCTGAATGAAATGCATTTAACGAAAGTAAACCACCATATAACCACATATACTTGTAAGGACTATAATGTCATAACACATTCAATTATTTTCCTAATTGTTTATTCATGTTCTCTTACTATAAATACAATATTTAACGATAAAATCAGTCACTATGGTTAACTGAGCCTCATCCGATTTCTTTACTTTGATTCAAACCTATTCTGATTTTACCATTAAAAGAATTTTGGTCAGGAATCATCTCCAGCCTCTTTTTTTGATATTCTTTTGTTTTCCAGGTTTAGATCTCCTCTGTTCGGTTAATGTGGTGAAGACACTTGGTAGTATTTTTTATTGCTGCAAATTTAGTGCTCATCGTGGGATTCATTCTTTGAATTCTCACATATTTCTTTGATAACACCAAATTACAATGGCAGGAGATGGGGAAATAACTCTTCCATGAAGTCCTCAAGGGGGTAACAGAGTAGAAACACCCAAGAAGAGAGAAGCTTCATTCACCACTGCAACTCCAAGGAAAATAGTAACAAAACAACAGAGGATTAGAGATACAGAAGTGTGAAAAGAAAACCAAAATTGCAAGCTAAGGCAGACACGAAGCAAGTGGAGCTAGAAAAGATACTCTAAAAGCTAAGTTAAGAGAAAGAAAAAGTGATAGATACAGATCAATCTGATTTTGATATGTCTAATTCAAGTTCTGACGAGAGTTGTGACCCATTGAATGATGATCCGCCTAAGACAAGGAGAAGAGAACAAGAAAGAACTCATATGAGGGAATAACCGAACACTAGATGAGAAGTTGGTTCTAGATCGGGAGTAGCTTCTGGTGCAGGACCTTTGGGTATGCATGTAACCCAAGTTCAACGTCAGGGAGTTAGGCTGCAATCAAGAGTGAACCATGCAAGTCTCAGAGGAATAAGGACACCATTAGAAAGAAGCGATCTGAATGACGAAGGTACCATGAGGAAAGTGATAATTCCTCAGATAAGCATATGGTGCATGTGCAAATAAGGAAGTCAGATAAAAGAAAGGAGATAGAGACAACCAAGTACACAATAGGAAACACATAGATGATGCCAGAAAAGCACATAGCAAGATCTCTACTTCACTTTTATAGACGATATTTATGAAGCAGAACCCAAAAAAAAATTCGTGGCTCCGAGGTTCACTCTATATGATGGAAAGGTTTGGCACATTATCGCCATTACATGCAAACTATGACGCTTTGGAGTTGGGATAACAAGCTCATATATCATGTATTCCTATTAAGTCTGGAGGACATAACACTCCAATAGTTTCACAAATTGCCTCCTAGAAGTATTGGATGCTAGAAACAGCTTGTTGAGGAGTTTTTTTTGGCTAATGCAAAATAGCTCGAAATAGCTGACATCTTTCCTACAAGGAAAAAGAAGAATAACGACATTCCGGGTATTGGGGGGAAAAGGGTCATCGTCAGGCCCATGCATCTGTTGACCTGAGACTATGCACACATCATCCTCAAGCTGTCACGTCCCTAACTTAATTTGTCTGGGACGGACAGCATGAAAAAATAGGGACTAATAAAAAAATAAAATAACCTGTACCAAGGTCAAATCATAACATAATAATTACCATCAGTGTATCTAATATCGTCCCTCATTCCCATATTAAAGAAATATTACACATCATAAACTTTGACACAGCCACTTTTCGGTGACATTATCCAAAATTTACATAATCAGAACCAACATAAATCACGGGCCTTCACCCTGGGCTATATAATTATAAACACAATAAACAAATTCTCATTTAAGAGAACAACCATAATTATTACCACCCATAGTATAGACCGGATTTAGGCTACTCACGCCTAAGCTACCTACGTATCCCACATCGGGAATCAGGTCTCTGTAGTTCTAATTTTGTCATTTAGATTTCGCATCTCATACATTGACAATAAATAAAAAATTAACATTATTCGCAATATCTATATCCATATCTCAATATAAATAACAATCATACATGCAGTCTTATACAATCTCATGTCATGGGTATGATGGAATATAATGACCCATGCATCCTATATCTTCCATCTACCCCCAACCTTATTCTGGGACGGGTGACACTTAGCAAGGCTTTCAACTAAGACACGCGCGGTCACCAAACACACCGTTTTAGCGCTCACGGCAAACGCATATACATATATATATATCTCATATTCCTGTGGGGAACCGAGTTACACCCCCACAGGTGTAAGACTCAGGGGCTCTGTGTTACACCTCTTGGCCCTTCCGCTAGAGAACCGAGTTACACCTCTAGTCAGGCATCCACCTATCTCAGACAGGCGTCCGCTATTTTAAGCAGGTAATCGGCTGCAGTCCGGGAAAATATCCAATCCATGAATCCCATATTAACGTCCCAACTCCACATGGCTAAGCTCTAGCCACGTTTATAAATTCTGGGGATTATTCGGTGTTATAACAATCCATTTTCTCAATTTTAGAAAATCATTACATCATAATCGTGCCTCGGCACGTCACAATCTATGGCTCTCTCAGCCAATCCATACACATCATTTTCACCAGATGAAACCACCCCAAATCCCAATGCACATGATATGCTCAATCATGGAATTAAACATTAACTCAATATAAAATATATTCACATTCATCTAATCCATGGTTTAGAATTTATTTAACGCTTGTAAATTGTATATAAATAAGTTCGGGAGCTAAAACCAACGTCAGGAAACAAAAAGAAGTAAAACAGGCCGAAATGGCCTACTGCCGTCCGGACACCCCCAGGGCCCGTCCGGACGCCAGCCCACCTCCAGCCTCGGCGGTCCGGACACCCCCACGGGCCGTCTGGACGCCAGCCCCCCAAAACCCAGCTCTCCAGTTTTTCTCTCCATTTCTTCCCATATTCATCCAATCCAACTTCTTTTCCAACAATATTTCATATGGAAATGTTTATAGATATAAATATTACGTTTCTACAACTTTAATTTGGAAAATAACTCAAAAAAGAACATTAATTTCACATATATATGCACGTATATACACCCGTGACATATATATATGCAAAGTTGTAACTTTCATCTAAATCATGAAATATATATATATCACAATGATCCCTACGACGTCTAGAACACAGATTTAAGTCCCACCTACCTCGAATCTAAAGAGAAATGGAGAAAATGAAGAAAAAGGTTTTGAACTCCAAACTTCAAACTCCGATTTCTTCCTCCTCGCTTCGAATCACGCGAAACCGATCGCACCACGACGATCACCGCATCGAAATATACTCGGATTGACTATTTGTTTACCACATAACACTCTCTCTCCTCTCTTCTTTCTCCTCTCTCTCTCTCTTCTTCTTCTTTTCTCTCTCTCTTCTGGTTTCAACCGAAAACAAATGAAGGAAAGAAAAGAAAACGAGAAAGAAAAGAAAAAGGAAGAAAAAAAGGAACCCAGGCCCTTGGCCCACTTTGTTCAGCTCAATCTCACTCCGATCCAATTCAGTCCAAGAAAAATATAATAATTAATTGTATGTTCCATTTAAATATTTTGTTTACTCAAAATAATACAAAAATATGCCAAATTAAAATACAGAGTGTTACATTTATATTATTTTTATTTGAATATTATAAGTTTTTTATAATAATTTATTATCATTTTTGCCAACCAATTAATAACTAAAAGTAACATTTTTCCCAATCAATTGGCTTTGGAAAATGATAAAAAAATTTATTTTTATTTAATTATTTTAGCTTTTTGCAATAATTTGAAATCATAACTAACATAATTAATATTAAAGATACACTAAACATTTTTTTAAATATTAAATATTTATTATTCACCTGTTTATAAGTCATACAAATTATAAAGATTATGCTTATATATTTATTAAAAAAATAATTATACATTTAGCATTATTTAAATTTGATTTAGTAAATTCAGTTTTAACATTAAACATTTTTGTTTTTGATCTATGATTGTAGTTCTATAAAATATTAAATTAATTAAGATTAATAAACAAATTTTATAATAAAATTTATGAAATCTAATTTAAATTATATAAAGTGATAAACAAAATTATTTGAGTTAAATACAAAAAATAAAAATAATATTGTCTCTCATTCTTTTATTTTGCTTATTTTATGATATGATTTTTCTCACATTTTTATCTTAATTTTTTTTAGAGATAGTTTTGATTGGAGCAAATTATTGTAACAAAGCAGAAAAATAATAATTTTTAATATTTTTTAAACACCTAAAAAGTAAAAATTAATATATATATATTTTTTTTGGCTGGAATTGTGCTACGAAACACTACCAAAAATTAATATCCAACACAAATCTTTTGCTTGAAAATCAAGAACCTTCATTAACTTTGAAAGGAAAACAGGGTCTACAAAGATAAGACTTGAAACCTGAAGTTTGCAATCAAAATAAAACATTGAAACTAATCGTTCTCTTCCCGTTTTGGTTTTCTTTTTTTTTTTTTTTTTTTTTTTTTTTTAAACTACCCGGACTTAATAAATTAAGATAAAGCTTGATTTACAAGTGAGAGTTAAATACCACACACACTAACATCTCGACGTGAGATACATGTCCACTACAATTTAATAGAATAAGACCCAAACTAAGCAGAATAGCTCATAAAAAGAGTAGAGCAATAAGTACCCTCAAATAAATTTTAAATCCGTCGCACTGATATAAAATTTTAATCCTAAACCCAACACCCATCGCGGCAGGACAATACAAAATTTCTAATAGTCCTATTGACGTCCTAATTGTCTAAGAGTTTTTCAATTGGCTTAACATAGACCCTGTTCGGCAGCAAAAAAAATTTTGCCGAGTGTGATCACCACGTCCACTAAAAAGAAGTCCAATTCAATCTGCAAGTCAATACACGTCAGAAGAATTGGTCAGGGAGGTTCCCGACCAAATCCCCTCCGATGATAAAGTCAGTTCTTAATGAAGGAAAGTTCAAGAAAACTTGGGAAATTTCAGTGGGCAATAGTGAACATACCTGGATTTCTGTTTAAGTGTTGTATTTATAGTAAGGAAGATGTAATAGAATATTATTATCTTTTTCCAAAGATAATCATTATTTTCTTATTTGGCTGCTTGGCACGATTATTTCTTCTTCCCTCATTTAATGCTAGTCTTGTAGCATTAAATAAGAGTAAAAATGGGATTAGCTTTGGAGGCTTATTGAGATGGAAGAGTGTCCAGATGTCATTTCACGTTGCCACGTGTACAAGAAAAAGGCAACGAGGCAAAACTTTTGATTGTAAATGAACTAGAATGTAATAAACAAACCAAATCGATTATTATATAAAATTATCAAATGTTGGGCTCATTTTTATGGTCGGGCGTAAATTAAATCCACTTTTTGTGTGGTCGGCAAACCATCTTGCTCGGCAAACGTAACTTAAGAATTTGCCACGTGTCTTTCTATACGTACTCCACGTATCGTATTATTTTTTGCACCAACATTATGCCCCTACTCTGCTCGGGTAAGAGATTACTCGAGCAGAGTAGTGAAACCTAAAAATTAAATTTCCATCATTTATTGAATAACACATGCGCGGCTTTTCGTCTGCTTAGGAACGTTTCCCTTTTTTCGAAAACCCAAAAAATGGCTTTGGCGGCGCCATTAAATGATTATTTCAAATGGACATTAATGAGCAGCGAATTTTGCCGTTTCCCCCCATTTCCCTTCGATTTTTGAGTATATCTACTGAGTGCATTCGTCTTCATCAGTTTTTTGACATTTGCCCTAACCTGATCTCTCAACCTTCTGCTTTAAATTCGCTCCTGCTTTTGTTGTCTCTGTTCTCTATCCGAGTTTCGACTTCACCTAGGGTGAGTGCTCTCTTTCTTTCGTTTCTTTTTCAGTTTTTCTTAGTCTATTATACGAATCGCTAGAATGGATAGGTTAGCTGAGGAGGTTAAAAGAGAGGGGATTGAGGCTTTTAAGCAGAGATACAATATCCCTGCCAATGTGGGATTCAGACTTGCTGGGGAATTAGAATACGATGTTGGAGTGTTCCCCTTGATTGCTATCACTGAGGGAGTCTTAGGTTTCCAGTTTCCCCCATTTCTTCGCTACATGTTCCTTAGGTTACAACTTTCCCCCAAAAATGTCTCTCACAATTTCTATAGAATAGTAAATGGTGTAGATGCCATAAACCGTAAGTATGGGTTCCACCTCACAGAGTGGGACCTTCTTTACTGTTATAGTATCCAAAAAGTTGGTAAGGGGGAAAACAGATGGTATCTGAAGTCCCGACCTGAGAAGGCCCTGGTGCACATGCTCCCAGATAACATTAAAGGGATGGAAGAAGACTTTTGCGTTGTCTCGGGGCATTGGATGCATGGCCCCGAGGAAGATCCTTATCCTCAAATCACAGCTCAGTCAATAGGACCAGGTTACCTAATTTTTGACACTTTAGACACTATTTTTCTAATAAATTATGAGTGTTCAAGTTTTTAACCTTTATTTCTATTACGCAGACGACCGAGAAAAGAAGCTTTGGGCAAAGGGAAGCCTTGCCGACCAGAAACACATTCAGCAAGTGTTAGAATTTTTGGGAGGAGCAGACACGTTCCCCTTCGCGAGGTCGGCACCCATTTTGTTGGAATACACTCCAGCATATAGGTCTTTCATTGCTCCTCCTCCAGGCTTCAGTATCACAGTAGCTTCCGACAAGCTTCATCAGTGGTTCAGTTGGTCAGAAGAGCAGAAATTAGAGTTCTACCTCACTCACCATCCAGCTTGGAGGCCTCCACCGAGTGTTGCTCTTGCTATTGAGGGACCTGCTACTGCCCCTGTAGTAACAGTGGTTGTCCCTGCCCATCACATTGAGCAGGAAGAGGAGGAAGAAGAAAAAAGAAGAGAGGTCTTTGAACCAGTTTTCTTCGAGGGCTCCGAAGAAGAGATGGCCCCTAAAAAGGATCTCAAACAACTGGTTTTGGAAAGGAAAAAGAAAAAGTCAAGGGACACATCCCAGCAAGGGGTTGCCCAAGACATTTCCTCTGAGCATACAGAGTCTAGAGAAGATGAAGCCACTCAACCCCTCAAGCGCCAAAGGAGAAAAGAGGAAGCAACAGCCTCTACCCAAGTTCTGGTGCCCTCAGAAGGCATATCAGGGGAACGTCAAGAAGGAACCCCCCTGCCGAGCATGAGTCCATGGCAGCCCCAGTTGGAACTGCCCCTTTTTCTAACCTTGCACCGGATTCTGACGTGTTCATACCCAATATTAGGGTATTGAGCACCGAAGATCCTTCTGGAAGGCCCTTCACAATACATGACTCTGCTCTGGCCCATCCAGAGGAATTCCTTAAAGCAGTTTTCACCCCAAGGGACGTCCAGGATCACAGAGCTCAACGATCAGATGCTCTGTGCAAAGCAATGATGAAAGATGTTATATCAGTGAGTAACTTTCTGCAGTTCACTTTATTGCTTATCCTTCAATCAACAGTTTTATCTCATACTTTCCTTTTTTGATTTCAGTCAACTCTTCATTCTCTCGAGTTGATCAATAGATTTAGGGCTGCAGAGCGTATGGTCGGCCAAGATGACCGTGAACGTCGTGATCTCAAGCTCAAGGTCAAGGCCTTGGAGAGGGAGAAGAAAAAACTAGAATCATCTTCGAGTGTCAAAGACGCTGAGCTGGCAATGAAGACCAACCTGCTCAATGATACTCAAGAAGAGTTATCCAAGATCAAGGCCGAGCACGAGGTGACTTCTGCCGAGCTCAGCCGGACGAAGTTGGAATTCTTCAACTTAATGAACGCCAACACGAAGCTAAGGGAGGAAGTCGAAACCTCTTCAGCAGCTTTAAAAATTTGTGAGGAGAAATCGGCCAAAGAATTAGAGGATCAGCTTCAAGATTATCTAGGCCAGATGGAAAAGGTAATGAATGAAAACTTTTTAGAAGGCCGGGAGGCGGCCATGCAGAAGCTGGGAGTAGAGCCGACCTCAGAAATTTACCAGAACGTCCCTTTCCCAATTCTAGATGGAGTGATCCCCCCTTTCAGCTTTCAGAGCCAGGTGGGTGAAGCATCCGGGGAAGGAAACGTAGAAGAAAGAGGAGCTCCCGAGCACACACAAGGGGATGATCCTTTAGCTGGGACGAATGAAGATTCTCAAACACTAAGAAACCTGATGACAACGGCAAAGGCGTTGGCTTTCTCTGACCAGGGCTCTACTCAAGATCAAACTAAGAAGTGAGAATCCAAGGATTCCTTGGCTACTCTTCCGTTTTTGCTTTTTCAACTTCAGACTTATCTATTCTAAGTATTCTAGAATCACGTAGTTGTTTCTTCTTTTGTATGACATTTTTAAGATTAATGAAGGATTTTTGTTACCATTTCTATTTTACCTACTTAGATAGGTGTATTATTTATCCTTATGCAGCTTAAATTGATTTTGCTTTTCAGTCAGCTTATAGAATCCTTTATCAACGAACTGTTCATCCAGACTTGTGAAGAGATAATTGAAAACATTGCTGACAGAGTGGTGTCTCAAGACAATAGTTCTCCTCGGCGTTAGTTTTGTAATTGTGAAAAGATGTAAAATGTTTTGGTAATTTATCCACAGCAAAGCCCTTTTGTAAATCCTTCAAAAAGTAATAAAATCATACTTTTCTTATGTAAGACTTCCTTTTATTATCTTCATGATTCCTTCTTATGTGTATCTTTTTGAAGGCCGAGCTCAAGTAATAATGCACGTACTAAGGAAATTTCTTTTAACAAACAGAACTCTCATTGACCAATTAAAAAACCTTATAATTTTTTCCGCTTAAACTTTGCAAAGTCCTTTTACATATATATGATCCTTCAAAAATAAGGAAACACTTCAATGACTTTAATCCTTAACCTTATTGACTATTCATTTTATCAACATAATTAAGAGATAAATCATTTCACCATACGTAAAGAGAAGCCGACCAAGTTAATTTTGGTCGGCCGAACATTATTTTCCTTTAAAGAACCTTATTGATGTAAAAGCTAAAAAAGGCATTTCTTTTAATTTCTTGGCAGAAACAAACTTCAGCAAGGTATTTCTTTATGATGCCTTGCTGGGAAGAGAACCCAGCAAGGGGTTCCTTTATGACACCTTGCTGGGAAGCCTAGCGAGGCGTTCTTTTATGACACCCTGCTGGGAAGCCCAGCAAGGCGTTCCTTTCTGATACCTTGCTGGGAAGCCCAGCAAGACGTTCCTTTCTGATACCCTGCTGGGAAGCCCAACAAGGCGTTCCTTTCTGATACCTTGCTGGGAAGCCCAGCAAGGCGTTCCTTTCTGATACCCTGCTGGGAAGAGAACCCAGTAAGGCGTTCCTTTCTGATACCTTGCTGGAAAGCCCAGCAAGGCGTTCCTTTTTGATACCCTGCTGGGAAGAGAACCCAGCAAGGCGTTCATTTCTGATACCTTGTTGGGAAGCCCAGCAAGGTGCCCCTTACGACTTTCTTTTTGTGAATCGACCTGTCTGTATAATATTTCATTAATGAGCATACAAGTTTAACAAAAATCAAAAGCTTACATATAAAATAGCTTTAAATGGACAGCATTCCAGGGCCTCTTGACAGGGGTTCCTTCCATTGTATTTAGCTTATAGGCACCGTTGCCGAGCACATCTAATACCTGAAATGGCCCTTTCCAGTTTGGCCCGAGCTTCCCATCAGTCGGATCTTTCCTTACCCCCAGCAGCTTTCTCAGAACAAAGTCTTCTACCTTAAACTCCCTTGCCATGACTTTACGATTATATCTTCTTTTGGCTCCCTGCTGGTAGTTGGCTAGCCTCAGTGCTGCCATTTCTCTTCATTCCTCAAGCAAATCTAAGCTCTCCCTCATTGCGTAATCATTTCTTCCCTGGTCAAACGCCTGTGTCCTGATGGTTGGCATACCCACTTCCAAAGGGATAACTGCTTCTGCTCCATAAGCAAGTAGATACGGTGACTCACCAGTAGACCTTCTGGGGGTAGTTCTGTAAGTCCATAGGACAGAAGGAAGTTCTTCTACCCATTTCCCTTTTGCAGCTTCTAATTTTTTCTTTATCCCACTCAGGATCACCTTGTTTGAGGCTTCAGCTTGCCCATTGCTCTGCGGATAGGCAGGTGAGGAATATATGTTCTTGATTCCATACTCGGAGCAATAATCCCTGAATGGTTTACTATCGAATTAAGTCCCGTTGTCAGAGATTAATACCCTAGGGATGCCATACCTTGTGATAATATTCTTCCATACAAAACGCCTTGTATCAGCATCCTTGATCTGTGCTAAAGGTTCAGCCTCAACCCATTTAGTGAAATAGTCAGTGCCGACCACTAGCCACTTTCTGTTCCCCGTTGCAGTAGGAAGGGGGCTAACAATATCAAGGCCCCATTGAGTAAAAGGCCAAGGACTCGTCAGTGTGCTAAGCTCTTTAGCTGGTTGGTGTGGAACTGGGGTAAACATCTGACATTTCTTGCACTTCTTGACGTAAGCATTCCCATCTTTGGCCACCAATATCCTTATGTAATTGCTCTATGGGCTAATGACCTGCCCCCAGTGTGTGCACCACAAACTCCTTCATGAATCTCATACAGAAAGTCATGTACCCGGGCTGGATGTACACAAAGAAGGTAGGGTCCATTGAAGGATTTCTTGTACAGCTGCTGGTCGGATGATAACCAGAATCGGGTGGCCTTTATCCTTATCTTTTTTGCTTCTACCTTATCTTCAGGAAGAGAGCCATCTTTCAAATAAGCAATGATTGGATCCATCTATGAGGTACCCAGCTGAATACAGGCAATTACCTCTGTCATTGCAATGCTAGGCTTTTCCAATTCTTCGAGGAATACAGCATCAGTTAACCTGGTGCTCGGGGCTGAAGCCAGCGTGGCCAGCGCATCTGCATGGGAATTATAGTCTCTGCCGACCAAATCTATGCTGATAACATTGAACTTCTTCAGTTCCACCCTGGAAAGCTCTAAATATTCCATCATCTTCTGACTCCGAGCAACATAGTCCCCCTTTAATTGATTAACCACCAACTGAGAGTCAGTCTTAATTACTAAGTTCCTGGCAAAGAGGCGCCGAGCAATCCG
>JAVXUM010000030.1:15573921-15586627 GCA_035590655.1 Pouteria glomerata
CGAGGTTTTGAATAATAGTATTGAGAAAGGAATGAAGAGAATAGCGTTAGACTGCCACTCTACGAGTTTTGTTAGTAGTAAATGGGTGGATTGTTATCCGGCTATAGCTATGACTACAATAAACAGAATGTCTAGTAATTATTTAAATGTATTTTTGATATATATGTATAAGATAGTTATGAAAATCGGGTAAAACTGGTGAAAGAAGGAGTCTTTTTTTTTTTTTTTTTTTGAAAGGAAAAAGTGAATATATTAAAGGAAGAAAATGTTCATGTACAAATACTTAGGGGCATACCCCCGTCCAAAAGAAACTAAAACACCCCCACAAAGTGAAACTCTAAGACCAGGGAAGCAATTACATCAAACAAAAGCCATCATGACATCAAAGGAACTAAATAGCTAACACTGATTCTGGGAGAGACCAAACATGCACCAGATGACGATTAACATCGGTATAAGGAAAAGGGCCGCACGAGAGCAGTCTGGCCCGAATCTCTGATTCCACACGTCTCATCAAAGTTAAGGAATTCATTGAATGTCGTTGAAACAATCTGCCATTCCTTTCCTTCCAAATGAAGTAAATCAGTGCCGATAACCCTAGCCTGCCTAGCACATGAAGCAAAGAGGTATCAGAAATATGTTCTGTACACCAATGAACAACCTCATCCCAAGTAACAGCATTGCATTGGAGCCCCAATTTGTTTAGCAAATAACACCATAATCTCCATGTATAAGAACACTGGAAGAACAAATGATCATGATTCTCCAAATCATCTCCACACAACAAACAATCAATAGAATGACCAAACCCCACCCCAGCCAATCTATCACGGGTGGATAGTTTATGGTGAATAGCCAACCATAAAATAAAAGAATATCTAGGAATATGGTATTTAAACCAAACAATGGGATACCAAACAACTTTGACATGTTGAGTCCGAAGCACCTCCCAAGATGCTTTGATGGAGAATGTTTTGGAAGGCTTCCAAATGAGTTTGTCCACAGTAGAACATCTTGGTTGGGGAAGAAGAAGAGTGGCTTCCTTCAAATCTATAAGCTCATTAGAATTAACCCCCGGCCATGCCCATCTACCACTAGAAATAATATCAGCAACTTTGGCAAACTTAGATAAACCAGAATCATATATAACACGCGCTGTAAGAGAAGAGCAAATAGCTCCTTCAGGCATCCAAGGGTCAAACCATAAAGAAACAGCACGACCATCACCAATATCATAAGACAATTGTGACTTCACGAAAGCCCGCAACTGTAAAAGCTTACGCCAAATCCAAGAGCTATCCCAGGGGATTTTGGCAATCCAAAACTGAGTCTTCCCCAACAAGTTAACATGGACCCAATTTGCCCATAAAGAAGAATGCGAAGGATCACACAAACGCCAAATGTATTTAGAAATAGCAGCCCTATTCCAATCCTTAATCTTCTTTATCCCTAAGCCACCCTCCTGTTTTGGTCGAGAAACTACATCCCAAGCCACCTTAGCTCCAGTTGTAGATAAAGAGGTGCCCTTCCATAGAAAGGAACGGAGTTTTGCTTCTATACTTTTACTAACCTTAGCAGGGAGAATAAAGTGATAACTCCAATAGGACTGAATACTAAATAACACTGATTGTATAAGCTGAAGCCTCCCCGCAAAGGATAAAAAATTATTTGTCCAGAGATTAAGCTTCTTCAAAATACGGTTCTCCAAATCCACACAATCCACAGCTTTAAGCTTTGTAGTGATCAAAGGAACACCCAAATATTTCAATGGAAGATTACCCCAACGAAACCCCATTATTTCTGCAACAGTATGCCTGGTATCATCATCAAGTCCAGCTGCAAAAATATCACTCTTGCTCAAATTAGGAACCAAACCAGAAAACCCAGAAAAAATACCCAAAGCCTCCTTCAAAAGTCTCACTGAATCCACACTACCATGGCAGAATAACATGAGATCATCAGCAAAACAAAGATGGGTAAGATGGGTTTTGGAACATCTCCAATGAAACTTAAAATCAGGCGCAGAACTAATCTTAGCATTTAAAATACGAGAAAACACCTCCATACAAATAACAAAGAGATAAGGGGATAAAGGATCACCTTGCCTAATCCCCTTCTTCCCCGGAAAATAACCATTAAGTTCACCATTAATACTTACTGAGAACATAGGTGTAGAAACACATGCTTTAATCCATCCAATTAATTTAGCAGGAAAACCCAATAAATCCATAGCATCCCAAAGAAACTCCCAACGAACGGAATCAAAAGCCTTCATGAGATCAACCTTGAATGCACAACGAGGTGGCCCCTTGTTCCTATGATATCCCCTCATCAGCTCCTGAGCAAGTAAAATATTATCTGAAATGCAACGCCCAGCAACAAAAGCAGCTTGAGAGTGATTAATAAGAGAAGGTAACACTCGCTTTATCCTTGCAGCCAAAATCTTAGTAATACATTTGTAAATAGTATTACAACAAGATATAGGCCGAAAGTCTTTAACCATAGAAGGATTAGGGATCTTTGGCACTAACGCCACAACAGTAGCATTAGCTTCACGAAGCATTGAACCAGAAACAAAGAATTCCTGAATAGCAGCAACAACATCATCTCCCACAATACTCCAAGCCTTATGGAAAAAACAAGCATTAAACCCATCAGGCCCCGGTGCCTTATTAGGATGTAAGCTAAACATAGCAGCCTTAATTTCATCCTTCAACACAGGAGCATCCAATAAACCTCTAAGAGAATCATCAACAGAAGAAGAAATAAATGATCGTAGAGAATCTTTACCAGGATATGTTATAGTTGAATCACAACCCAACAATTTATGATAAAACCGAACAACTTCATCTTTAATAGCCTTCTGTTCATGCAACACAGTCCCATCCTCCAATTGAAGACACTCAAGTTTATTTACATTATTCCGATGCTTTATGGAGTTAAAAAAGAAGGAAGAATTCTGATCCCCCTCTTTTAACCACTGAATGCGACTTTTCTGCTTTGCCATACTCTCCTCCATTGTTAAAGAGGCCTTCAATCTGTTTAAGCAATCCGTTTCCTGGGCCAAATATTCATCCGTAGCTCCATATGAATCAATGTTTTGTTGACACGAAGACAATTCAGCTCGTAAAGCCTCAATAGAACGCCACTGGTCATTAACTTTCTGAAAACTCAAAGTCCGCAAAGCTCGTTTGACCTCCTTAAGCTTCATGTATACTTGGTACATTTTATATCCATCAAATTCCTTACGCCAAGCTTGATCTACCATAGGAAGAAACTCTTCAAAATCTGCCCAAGCATTGAAAAACTTGAAACTTTTCTTACCAGTATTCTGGCCTACACCAACATGAACAACCATCGGCGAATGATCAGAAATTCCATAAGGAAGAAAATCAGCATATGATCTAGGAAAAAAAGACATCCAGCCACCATTAACAATAACACGATCCAGCTTTCTCATAGTATTGGTTTGACCTTTTCTCCACGTAAAATAAAGGCCACAAAACCTCAAATCCTCCAATCTCGCCTCTAATAATGCGTTATTACAATCCTCCATAAATGCCAACCAATCCATAGATCCACCTCTGCGTTCATACGGGAAACGGACAGCATTAAAATCTCCAAAAGCTAACCAAGGGTGATCACGAACAAAATAACTGTGTGAAATCAAATCAGCCCATAATGCACTTCTCTCTGTAATGACATTAGACCCATAAACAAATGAAATGAAACACTGGACATTTAGATCTTTAAGCCTCAAAGAGCAATGAATAATCTGCATATTTTGCCCAATCACCTTCAAATCAATTAAAGAAGAGTTCCATAAGACCCAAATACGACCCGAAGCATCAGAGTCATAATTACAAAAATAAGACCAGCCTCTCATCACATTAAGCAATATCCGATCCTTACTAGGCTCCTTCACTTTTGTCTCCACCAATCCAACACAAGACAAATTATTACTCCTTATAAAGTATGACACCTCTTTCTGCTTTAAAGGGGAATTAAGCCCCCTAACATTCCAACATCCGAATTTAAACATTAAAACCAGTGTTAGACTTGCCCGATCCTCTAGCCGTAGCCATCCCAGCAATCTGCTTCTTTGTATGCTTTTTAGAACCTTTATGTCGCTTGTAATCTAATTCATCCACTGCCAGCAACTTGTCTCTCAATGGATTAGCACTAGGTGCTGAATTTAACTCCATTACTCTAAGATCAGGCCTAGTAACAGGAGCATCATCCAAACTTATACCACCAGAACTCTCCGTTATAGCATTGGGAGTAGAAAAATCCAAGCCAGCATCAGTATCCAAACATTGGAAAGAATTATGCATCTTAATACTATTATCAATCTTAGTGGCCACAGAATCACCCTTAACCACCCCCCGAGGCTTGCCATCAGAAGAAACAGCATCCAAAACCTGTCGCAAAGTCTTCTTTTCATGAGTCTCCTGAGCCCGAGGCTTTATAACTTGAATCTGATCTGCTTCATTAGAAGAAGTGGCACCACCAATGGTAGGAGCTACAATAGTGGTGGAAGCAACAGCTTTACCTTTAGAAGAAACTAAAGTCCATCCGTCATCAGACTGAGGTGGAACAGAGAGAGCAACTGTGGGCTCTTTAACTTTCCACGTAGAATGAACTATCTTCGGACAACTCTTATCTAAATGACCAAAAATCTTACATTTTGAGCAGCGCCGAGGTACCCAACCATACTCCACTTCATGTCAGTCATCTTATCAGGCTATCCATTTTTAATAGGCCTCCAAATTGAAGTGGGAACATCTGGTTCTTATAAATTGATCATCAGTATTGTTATTTACCTCAGTCTATGAAGGAGCTTTTTTCATCCACTTCAACTGTATCTGGTTGATTATTCTAACCTTCATCAATATATTCTGGTGCTGGTGTTGAAGTTGGAGTTGGTATTATAGGGACTTGATCCAAGTCAATCAGGTCATAATTATATTATGACTCTGTCTTATTTGCCTTCTCAATATCTTTATGTTTGATCTTCCATAAATGCAACATCACGGCTTCTAATATGCTTATTGATGACTAGATCATAAAACCTATACTCAAACTCATCTTGGCCATACCCCAAAAATAAACACTATTTTGTTTTGACATCAAGCTTAGACCTTTCATCTTCGGGAACATGAACAAATGTCTTACATCTAAAAACACAAAGATAATCATATGAAGCATCTTTGCCTATCCAGACTCTATTTGGCATATCAAACTATAAAGGAACACAATGTGCCATATTTAACACATGTATAACTGTACTTAAAGCCTCACCCCAAAAGGATTTTTGTAACCTTACTTTTTAAAGCAAAGATCTGACTCTTTCCACCAATGTCTTGTTTATTCTTTCTACCACCCATTCAATTAATACGTCTTTAGATGTGTTTTTTGATGTCGAATACCTTATTCTCTACAATAATCATTAAATGGACCTAAGTATTCTTCTTCATTATCTATTTGGATGCATTTCAACTTTCTGTTTTTTTCTTTCTTAACCAAAGCCTGAAACACCTTAAAAACATCTACCACTTGATCTTTTAACTTCAAACTGTAGGCCCATATATTTCTTGAATGATCATCAATGATGTCACAAAATAAAAATCACCACCAAGCGACCTTATCTTCATAGGACCACAAACATTTGAGTGTACCAAATCAAGTACATTTGGCTTTCTAAAACTAGAGAATGTCTTGAAGTAAACTCTGGTTTGCTTACCAGCTAAACAATGATCACACTTTCTCAAATGAGTACTTTTCACTCTAAGTAGTAGTTCTTTCTTGGCTAACACGGCTAAGCCTTTCTCACTCATGTGATTCAGTTTCTTATACTATAACTCAATTGTATTTTCAACTTTGAGTGCCTGTTAGTTGTAGCCATAACCAAAACTCTTTTTGTGAGCTTCCATTTACGACCTTAAAAAGTGATGTAGAATCCTTCATCATCAAGTCTTCTAACAGAAATTAAATTAAAGAAGATGTTCGGAACATGTTTCATATTTTTAAGGACCAACCTTATGCCATTATTGGTTTCCAAACTAACATCGCCCACACTAACAACTTTAGCTAGGCCATTGTTCTCTATTTTTGTAACTCTAAAATCACCAGCCACATAGGTTTAAAAGAAATCCCTTCGTGATGTAGCGTGAATAAAAGCACCACTGTCAACTACCCAACTCGTCTCATGGCATGCAAAATTAAGAACATCATCATCACAAACAACAAGAAATTCATCAACAACCATAACTTAATCTTCATAATTGTTGGTGTATTTGTTCTTTTTGTTCTCCATTTTAATTTTTTATAATATCTCTGAATATGTCCTTTTGCACCACAATCATAACATTCTTGCAAATTTGTTAAACTTGCTTTTAGTCTTACCTCTATTCTTTGGACATCAAGTTTGTCTTGCAAATTTGTTAAACTTGCTTTTAGTCTTACCTCTATTCTTTGGACATCATGTTTTACTCTTTTCTCGTGTCTCATCAACTAAGACATCCATTTGTGAAAAAGAATCCTGTGACTTCCATCTCATCTCTTCAATTAGAACAATACTCTTAGTTAAATCCATAGAAGTAACACCATTTGCGGTTGAGTTACACAATGACATTCTCAATGTCTCTCATGAGTTTGGCAAAGTACCTAGAAGCTATAGTCCTTGTATCTCATCATCAAAAGTAATCACCATTGTAGCCAACTGATTAAGGATCCCTTGGAATGTATTCAAATGATTTGTTATTGGAGTTCTATCCTAATACCTCAAGGACATCATCTGCTTTTTCAAAAATAACTTATCGTTTCTAGTTTTTTGGGCGTATAACTCTTCAAGCTTAATCCACAAAGTACGTGCATGTGTCTCCGCATTGACATAATTCAAAACATTATCATCCACCCATTGCCTAATATACGCACACATTTGCTGATGAAGTGGTTTTCACTCCTTTTTACTTTATCTTCTAGTTTCTCAATAGAAAATACTGGTTCATGATAGCCTTTTATATAGAGATGTTCCATCTTTCTCTCCCAAATAGGATTTTTTGAACCATTTAAATTAACTATTCTACAAGTATTTGTCTCCACGGTTCACACAAGTCAAGACAACCCAATAACCTACTTTGATACCACTTTGATAGGATTGAAAGGTATAACAAACAACAAGATTAGATTGCAATGGAAGCAACTCTCTTACCCAACTTGTGTAAACCTATAAGGAAACAAACAATATAACAAATCCACAGCATATAATAATTTAACATAAGGAAAAAAACCTCTCCAATGCGAAAAGTGAAAAATCCGACAAGGACCTAAACTCTCTTAAATCTTCCACTATCAAAATAATGGTATTACAATACATTCTCTCTAGTTAAAATATTAGAGGCATTCACCAAACATCAGACCTCAAGAATAAAATTCTTGGTAAACATAAAATGGAAGAAGAGTCAAGAACAATTCTCATAGAATACAACAGTCCTATACTTCTCAATTTTGCAAGTTATAGAATGCTCTAAACATCATCTTCACTGTTCAAATTGAAGATCTTTGTGTCTGTGACCTACTAGTAGAATTTGAGGCTAATCTGATGGTTGATCATATTGCAATCACTTTTCAAAGTTGTAACAGTGGGCAAAAGAAATTCTGCACTTTTTCACTTTTTTACCTATGCATGCTATTACTGCCACTTCTTTTCTCTACTATTTTTGTCTAAAATACAATAGGCTTTTGGAGCCCTTTGTTTGCCCTAAAAGGGCCTTGACTTGGGCTAAGGCACTTTACAAATTTAGGCCGAATTATGAAATTATTAAACCCATCACATTGGGCTAGTCTCCTCCAACATAAAAAAGACTCATTGCTAAAAATGTGGGTTCTCGAGTTAAAAACTTTTGGGCGACCGCTTTAGGCTGTCACAAAAGGTGTTTTAGCGATTACTCTTGGTGGTCGTAAAATGAAGGGTTGCAAATGTATTGCAATTGGCATATTGGTATCCAAAAAATTTTAGGCAACCACTTTTAGCAGTCATTAAAACCCCACTTTACTCGGCCCGAAACCTTTTCTTTTTCCCTCCCTCTCTCTTTTTCTTCTTTTTTCTCTCTTTTTCCCTCTTGCATCCCCCAACATCCTGCCTTTCCCGCTAGCCCTCTACTACTTCCTGGTAGGTTTTTTCTTCTTCTCTCCCCATCTCTTTTTCTCCCTAACTCTCACTCTCTCCTGCTATATATATACATACTAATATATTTTGTTTAATTTTTTTCAAATTGAGCCTTGTTGAAGTTTGATTTTGGCCCCAATCTTCTTTTTGGTTCTCTGTCTGGCATTCTACATTGCTCTATCGCATAAGTAGAGGCATCCTCCTAGCCCGATGACACGACTAAGACTTGCTCCAAACCCTTCGTGTGAAGATGGACGAACGCGAGGGGTCACTTCGAGCCAAGATGACGGTAGAGATGGAGACGTGCTTATCTCAGAATCAGAGTCATCCTCCCCCTTATCAGGTTAGAAATATTAATTTTTGTATTTATGGTAATTAAAATTTTATAAATTTATTTATTTATTTTTAGTTCGCTTATTGTTTCAGTGTAGGACCCAGATGATGGCGGTTGACCCTCTTAGACTTAACTAGGGTGATTAGATTGGTATATTTTGCATTTTCTATTTTGTAAATTAATTATTTACTTTTTCCTTTTTGTGTACATTTTGTACATAAAAAACTTTGTAACTAGATTTTGTACTTTTTTTGTATATATAAATGAACATTTTTGTTTTATTTTATTTAAAAAATTTTCTATTACATGTGTAATTTAAATTATAACAAAGAAAAATTAATTTAGAAATAAATAGTTAAAAATCGATAATATAAATAATAAATGACTTTAAATATAATAATAAAAAAGTAATTATAATTATAAGAGAAGTAATTAAAATAACTAAAAAATTTAAAAAAAATTAGAATGCTTATTGCGATCACCATATGGAGTCACTAATGGAATATTACTTGTGAATAAAAAATAATTATTAATAAAAAATGGAAAAGGGATTACTTTTAGCAACTGCTTAAAATAGTCGCTAATAAAACCATTGCGGTCACTAATGCCTTCCCACCACATGGCGGAGACTAGTGTGAAGTTCGTGGGAATGTTATTTTCACAATTGCGACCACTAACTGTAGTTGCAAAAAGCTCCCAATAAATTTACCAAGCGATCACCATTATGATCGTTAATAAAATAGCGACTTCCATGATGGTTGCCATTAATATTTATTGACAACGTAATTACGACTCATCAACGGTGGTTGTCAAGCGATCGCTAATATTTTTTGCAACCGCTTCGTGGCATTGGTGACCACTTTGTGACATTGGCAATTGCCAAAATCCTTTTCCTAATAGTGACACCAATAGATATTTGGATATTTGTCAAAGAATATTATTTGATAAATAGTTTTCATTTATTTAGAATAGTTTTAGAATATTTACTACATTTAAAAGTATGTTTTTAGAATATTATAACTTGGTAGTGTAGTTAGGGATTTTTGGATTTTAGTAATTATCATGTTTCCTTTAACTGTTGTGCTGGATCTAGTGTTGACTTGCGATATATAGCTACATTCATGCAATGGCTTTGTTGGGGCTAATTTAGAAGCTTTGTGTTATGAGTCTGCCATGTCTGCAGCAAGAAAATCATCATATGAAATGAGAAGCTGGTATGCTTTGCTTAACAATGGATGACTAGAAGTATGCAAGATCTGTTGTTGGTCCAAGCATAATAAGGGGTGTTACTGTGGAAATTTCAAAGTGTTTTTTGGAGAATATTAGAGGATTAGAAGATTGAGAGATATGTGAATTTTATACTAGCTTTGATATTGAAGCTCCTAATAACTTCTGGCAATGTCTTTATGTGGAATAGAAAAAGCTCCAGCAAACTGTTGAGTGGCCTTTAAAACATTTTGCTATATTTTCAAGGCTCAGAGTGTCACCTGTTCATGGGATCCTTTTTCATGGCCCTCCAGGATGCTCAAAAACCACCATTGCCAAAGCTGTAACTCTTGTTGCTTAAGTTTTTTTTTCCTTGAGGTTTTTTTATGTGGAACAGAAAAAGCTCCAGCAAATTGTTGAGTGGCCTTTAAAACATTTTACTGTATTTTCAAGGCTCAGAGTATCACCTGTTCATGGGATCCTTTATCATGGCCCTCCAGGGTGCTCAAAAGCCACCTTTGCCAAAGCCGCAACTCATGTTGCTTAAGATTTTTTTTTTTTTTTTGCCCTTGAGGTTTTATCACTTGACATTACTTATAGGGCCTAGCAAGCGTTGGTTAAGAGCTTGAAAACTTCATTGCTAAAGATACATAGGCTATGGTTCAAAATGAAAAGCATAGATATTGTTACTTCACTTAAGTTTGGAACCATACATTTGTGCAAGTTATGAAAACTTTTAACTGTAAGCTTGTTGAAACTAATTTGTAACAAGTAAATAGTCATCTTAAATGTGGAGTATGATTATTAGGTTGCAAAAGTTTGTTCTCATCATTGAAAAAGAAGAGGGGAAAAGAAAACAATGATAACTTGGGATAAGCAAGATTTATGAGTAATCATGTTTACCTAAATAAAAATCATTTATAGGGATGCTTTTTATCTTTGTTGTCAATTTGCTGTTAGATGGCGATATCTTTTCCCTTCGGGCTTTAATAAAATTAATAATTTGAGTGTGAAAAATTTTAGTGCCAAACTACTCGTTTGAAAGACACTACATAATGAATTTGAATTAAAACACTACACAATGAATTTGAATTAAAATTTTAAGTTAAATTTGTCCATTAAAAATGAAAGTGAAGTCATTCCATTAGAAGTATTCAACATTCAGTGACACATTTATTGGCTCAACATAAAATTGAGACCTATTTTTTAAGTTAAAGCTCAGTTTAACTTCTTCTATTACAGCTGTTCGTCTAGTTCTTTTGTGAATATCAAATTATAATTTTGTACGGTTGCATGCCATGAAAATTCATGAATGATGAATCATTGGTGCAAAATTGCACTAAATGTTTGTTGGTGAGGGTGAAGCTTTGTTGCGTAATACCTTTCGAAGAGCATGCCTTAAAGCTCCGAGCATAGTATTCTTAGATGGGGTAATTGTTGTTGCCTCCAAATGGTTAGGCCCCATTTGGTAAAGCTATCATTTTTCTGTTGTTGTTTTTCTGTTATCGTTTTCTATCTTTTGTTTTCTTTTGCCGTTTATTTTTTCTAAGATGAAAACAAAAACTGTGTTTGATAATGTAATTCTATTTACAGAAATTTGTAAACAGAAAATAGAAAGTCTGTTTGGTAAACACAATTTCTATTTTATATATTTTTTAAAGTTTTTCATTTACAAATTCAAAAAAAAAAAAAAAAAATTTATGATGCAATTCCCCCCCCCCAAAAAAGAAACTTTTGACTTTAGAAGCAAAGAACAATTGGAAGTGCATGTCCTTAAGCGAGTTTAGTGTCTAGTGCAAAGTGGAATATACTATTTTTTTTTGTTTTTTTTTTTTTAATAATCCATAACAAATACATAGAAGGGCAAGTAAAATCCTCCCACAGAGACCATGTGGAAGATGTGCGAAATTAAGATAATTTGAATTTTAGAGGCAGTTAATAAAATTACTTTGCTTTTGAGAACATATGTGATCAATCCATCATAGTGATATACACTATCTGAATTGAAGCAAAACTAAGTTTCACCTTTAGAGCCATGCCAATTATGGCAAAAGGAAATCCATATTTTAACCTTATTGCAGACCATTCAGATCCAGGGAGGATGTTAAAATAACTCCAAAACCATACTTGAAAGTGTGAATGTACCATTGTTAATAATCATGATGCTGTTTGGAATATCAGCCATAAATGATAGGAATAGTACTCATGATGGCAGTGATAATCCAACATCTAATCCAATAACACCAAATGAAACCTCTATATACATTAACAGATAGAATCATTTCAATACACAATCTGATCTGATCTATCAATGATTGTCAAGCACATTGAGTAACTCAACCAATGAACCAAGAGTAATTTACAATGTAATTCATGCGCTCACACAAGTAAAATAAAATAAAAATAAAAACCTATAAGATATTATTATGTCTGAGTACAATTCAACTTGTCACGAACAGCACTACCCCTAACTGTGAATGGTCACTTGCTATCATATTCAAAGGATGCACTTAGTGATGTGTAGAAACAAGAGATAAACGGGCGGATAGGCTGGATAGCATCTAGCATTCACAAAAGTCTAGAAAAATACTCCTTCTACTCTTATCAAGTTTCTGATCCATCAACCAAAACGAAACGTCCAACCTTGTCAATTGCATCACCAATCATGGTCCTAATAATCTCATTATTTCGAGCAGATATAGAGGCAATGGCTGCAAGGAATTGAAGTCCCTATCAATAATTACATGGCCCAGACTGTATAACCAAATTGAGCAAGCAGGGCAAGGGAAACACAGCTAATATTGGAATTTTTTACAATGAGAAAAAAACATATCTCAAAGGGATGTCTCAAGTCTCCATGGTAAGAATAAATTATATAAACAAATTGATAATGACACTAAAATTATCTCACACACACACAGAGAAATCCGGCCATGCTAAGTGCTTGGCATCAATTTTGACCTAACACACCTAAGTTGGACCAAACAAACCTCCAT
>JAVXUM010000030.1:15627300-15646274 GCA_035590655.1 Pouteria glomerata
AAAAAAATAACTGAAGCTCGTAAGAGCCTTTCAGGATGTCAAGAAAAAAATAACTGAAGCTCCAGTGATTTGCCTCCCTAATTTTTCAAAAGTCTTCAAGGTAGAGGGCGATGCATTAGTAGTAGGTATTAGAGGAGTTCTCAGTCAAGGGCATCACCCTATTGCTTATTTTAGTGGGAAACTGAGCGAGGCTAAGCATAAGTATCCAACTACGGTAAGGAGTTTTATGTGGTGGTGCACGCATTGCATCGTTGGTGTCACTACTTACTACCAAAGAAATTTGTCCTTTATTCTAATCATGAGGTATTGTATTGTTTTAGTTCCTAAAAGAAACTTAATAATAGATATGGTTGTTTGGGTTGGATACTTGCAAGCTTATTCTTTTGTTATAAAACACATGTCAAGAGTTGACTAGTTGATGCTCTTAGTCGTATCTCCATACTTTTTGTCATGAACGTTGAGGTATCAGATTCACCCGAGCTCTGTTTAGGGCCAATAAGCTTTGCATCCCGAGGACTTCAGTGGGAGATTACTATCGTAGGAAGTTCACGCTGGATGACTTTTAGGCATTTTGGACATGACAATACCATAGAAGAAGTTGAGCATTAGTTTTAGTGCAAAGTTTGAAGAGGGATGTAGGTAAAATAGTGGGTCAGTGTCGTACATGCCAATTAGTTAAGTATAGAAAAGAGAATATTGGTCTTTACACTCTCCTCCTTGTTCCTAACTGTCCTTTGCAAGATGTTAGTGTGGATGTCATCTTAAAATTCCCACGCACATCTAAGAAGCAAGATTCTATTCTTGTGGTTATGGGCCGTATTTGTAAAATGTCTCATTTCATCCCATGTAGTAGAACCTCTGACGCTTCTAAGGTGGCCAAGTGGTTTTTCGAGATTGTCAAGTTGTACGGTCTTCCTAAAATGCTTGTGACTGATAGGGATCTTCATTTCACAAGTTACTTTTGGAAAATGCTTTAGCATCTAGTCGGCAGAAAATTCAAATTTTCACCACATACCTTCTCCAAACTGATGGCCAAATGGAAGTTGTTAATCGTAGTTTAAGGAATCTTTTGAGATGTCTAGTTGAGGACTATCATAGAAATTGGGACTTAATCCTACCCGCAACTTAGTTAGCTTGTAACAACTCCATGAATAGATCTATAGAAATGAGCCCCTTTGAGATTGTACATGGCTATAAACCCAGGAAGTCTTTAGACCTAGTTCTCATGTCCCCATTTGTTTAAGTATCCGAGTTGGCTGATGCTTTCACACAATATATACGTGACTTGCATGTTGAGATCAATAAGCGACTTGAGGCAAGTAATGCAATATATAAGCTTAAACCTGATTTACATAAAAGGCATGTTATATTTAATGTTGATGATTATGTGATGATTCAGATAAGGCCATAATAATTTTCTCCCAAATCCATTTTAAAATTGCAAGCTCATAGTGCTGGTCCTTTTAAAATATTAAAACGGTCTAAATCAAATGCATATGTTATTGATATCCCTTCAGATTTTGGTTTTAGCGCCATCTTTAATGTTGAAGACCTTGTTGCTTATTAAGGACACATCTAACCCGCTGATGAACCATTTGTCACCCTAACAATTGCCTGTACCCCATATTTTTTACTTGCTGCCTCCCCATCACCATCGCTTTGTGACAAAATTGATGCTATCTTAGATGAGCAAGTTGATTTCACCAAGGATGGAATAGTTCAACATTACCTTGTTCGTTAGGTAGGTCATCTAATTTCTTATTGCAATTTGATTCTGGCTTAGACATTGCGGTAGCTTGATCCAGATCTCATAGGGTTTTATAATCGTACCCAAGCCAATTCCTCAACAGAGTTGAGTTCTTCCCACTTCGGGGAGTTGGTGCAAACATCAATAGGGCAACCTGATATGGATGCGTGTATGAGCATTGAGCCAAAGAGATCCAATCACTTACATTGTGGTTGGGATGTTTAGTAGTTTAGGATAATCTTGATTTATTTATTTATTTCATGTTGGACCTGTTGTTTTGGGCCATTTTAGTTTTAAATTATTATTATTATTTAAACCCTCAAATTAGGGTTAACAGATTATTGAATACTGATATTAAGCAAAGTTAACCCTCCTACTAGGTTTTTCTCAGTATTCTTCTTCTTCTTTATCCCTTGCTTCTCGTCTTCTTCTATTTTTTTTTTTTTTTTTTTTGGCTCTCTTGTTTACATGCTGCCTCAATTTTACTGTTATGGAAATGATGTTGTCTGCAAGTGTGTGTTTTAATTCCCCTAGTTGCATCTTTTCTATTTAAATTGTCTCCTTATAGGGATTTTACCTTGGTTACTTTTATTTTTACATTCAATTGATGTTTAAATATGAAGTAAATAGTTACAAATGAGTTATTTATTTATGTATTTATTTTTTTCTAAGGAATATTGACAAATTATAATTATATGAAAAAAAAAGTAATGTTGTCAAATTGTGATTAAGAATCACCAAGTTGTTGTTTTTTGTTGTACCACCGCCCCCACACCACTGTTATAAATTGGTATAAATCACACAATGTTATTTTTTGTGTTAGTAGTGATGTATGCATTTTATTTCTTGGGCAAGGCTAGAGTTTTGCGGGTATGGTTCTTTAATCTGGTGCTCAGGCTACTAATTAAAAATTTTTTACGCTTTGTCTAATATTGCTTTTACTTTTATAATTAATATATGCTTTACTATCTTTATTTTAACCACCTCACTAAGGATTCCTTCTTATGCAACTTTAGATCCAGACTTCTATGTCAAAACTCATTATTATCTTGTTTATCTATTTATTTTCTTTCAAAAGTTTTATGCCTCATTGCCATTTAAATTCTCCGTTGTGAAGAGCTTACTCTTTACTCATTCCTTATCCCAAAAAAGTATTGTTCACTCCTTTCTCTTTTTCTCATGACGTGCAACTTTGTTGGTGTTGAACTATATTCATCTTTGATCATACATATTATTTAAACATTTCTACTCATGCCTTTTTCCTGTTGTGCACCCTGAATTTTTTATTGTAGCGTTTTACTCATTTCTTCTACTTTCAGTAATATACTTTCTTTTTGCTCAATCATGATACAATTCTTGGTGCTGACATTTTACTTTATTTCACAGTTCATAGGCACTCCCCATTGGATGGCTCCAGAAGTTATTCAGGAAAATCGTTATGATGGAAAGGTATTGGGCATATTCAAGGGCCTAGATGGAATGAGACTTTCCTTGTTTACAGTCTTTTCTCATTCTCCTGGTCCCTTTTTATCAACAATAAAAAAAAAAAAGCCATGAATAGCACACTGTTCTTTTCATATCGTTTGTAGAACAATAATGCAATTTATTTCCTTAGATTGGCTTACAACTTCCAGAATTATTGGGGCCGTTTGGAGCTTTCTAAATCTTTGCAAACCTCTATAAGGGGGTGTTTGGTGCGATGAATTTTGTTTAAAAACTCTAAAAATCTTTAAAAATCTCTAAAAGTTTATCTTACTGCACGAATTACGAACCCATAACTTATCTCATTTTATCTTACTTTTTATCACATCAAACACCTCCCTAAATCTCTACAAAATTCAAATTTTCTATTCACAGCATGAATTACAAGGCTACAACTTTTACAAATTTATACTAATTTATATAACTGTAAAAGATAATTATAACTTTAATATTCGTTGGGCTTTTTAGTAAACTAATAAATTATTTGCTTGATGGCGAAGTAAGTGCCTGAATTGCTTGTTGCTCAATAGTTAGAGCTTAAATTTTGTTTTAGTACCAGTAAATGTATGTTTCATCTTAATTGGTAGCAGTACACAGAATCAGAAATGCAGGAACTTGTTAATATATATATTTTAATAATTAATCTACAATGTATTTGGTTGTTATGATATTGATGTCTTGATGACTATGTTTCACAAATCAAAGTTCCATTTTGGAAGTGAGTTTTGGATGCCATGAAATACCGAAGGTTCTAAAATGGACGTGGTTAAACATTAGATTCATTGGAATTTTTGGAAATATATTCTAATATGGAAAAATAGGACAAGGGTTATCTTGTTGCTAGGGAAGAACATAGATGTTATTAGATATTTGAGGCCACTTAGACTAGTGATAGTGCAGGACAGAACACGAATACTTCAAAAAAAATATTATATCATATAACTAGAACAAACTAATGGTAGTGCTGGACAAAACACGAATACTTTAAAAACTATTAACCATATAACTGGAACAAACTAATGAATGATTCATTAATCATTTACTTCTTGGATGAATTTTATAAGCTATTCATGTGGTTGAAATATTACTATTTCCTGGTTGTAGTGTTATTGGTCATGCTAACTTCTTGGTTACACTTAAACCTCATTTTCCCAGGTGGATGTGTGGGCACTTGGAGTGTCAGCAATTGAAATGGCAGAGGTACATTTATTCAGTGAATTAATTATTCAACATTCTTTTTCAGGAAAGCCTAGGTGGATTTGCTTTGCTCTTTATTTACCTTCTTGTTTGTTCTCCTCATGGGTTATTTCAGATTGGTTGTACTGACAATAAATAACAAATTGAAGTTCTTAAATTAGTGGTGACCGATTAAGAATAAAGAGAATGTGTTGTAATTTATCTGTTTGATTAATATGTCATACAAAGGTTAGTTGTTTGTGAATTTCATAGCCTGTACCAACTTCTGTCATAACAAAGTAGGAAAGAGATGGCAAAGGGGAGAGGAAAAGGTTTTGTTGTATCAACAGTTCAATTTTGTTGCTTTTCGCCAATGGTATTCAAATCTGTTCTATATCCTATTCTCAACTCCTTTTATAATTTTTTTTTTTCCAGGGACTTCCTCCTAGATCGACAGTGCATCCAATGAGGGTTAGTGCCTGAATGAATTTGAACTTCTTTGTAGTAGTAAATATTCTCTCTATGATTTATATTTCTTTATATTGTATCATATAAATTTTTGTTCGTCTTGTTTTTATCTGTGTTTTCATAATGTGATATATGGTATCTAATATAATTAATCAAAGATAACAATGCTGATAGGAAGAAGAGATGATATATTGTACAATTCTGTTATACGACTAAGAGAAAATCTACTTAGAAAATAAAACGGGCCCCTATGTATATATTAGGGCAACATCTAACACTAATGACTATATTAACCCTAGCCCTAATATGCAAATAATACTCTAATACTCTAATACTCCCACTCAAACTCGTGATGTGGTTGGAAAGAACAACAAGAGTATGCCAAGTAGAGAACAGAAGCCTTGAACTTTGTGTCTTTATAAAAAAATTAGTCAACTACATGGTGGATGGAAGAAAGGGAAGAGAAAGAGTCCCAAGTTGCAGATGGCACACAACATGACAATCGATCTCAATGTGTTTGGTGCACTCATGAAAAACCGAGTTGTGGGCATTTTTAATAGCACTTCTGTTTGCAACAACACATCGAAGTTAGAGTAGATAATGAAATACCCAAATCAGCAAGAAGCCAATGCAACCAAACAAGTTCAGTAATAGTGGTGGTCATAGCATGATACT
This sequence comes from Pouteria glomerata, assembly GCA_035590655.1. Taxonomy (NCBI): domain Eukaryota; kingdom Viridiplantae; phylum Streptophyta; class Magnoliopsida; order Ericales; family Sapotaceae; genus Pouteria; species Pouteria glomerata. The sequence goes on from JAVXUM010000030.1 coordinate 15,632,849, forward strand.
CTACTTCAGCAGATGAATGAGCAATAATTGTTTGTTTTTTGATTTTCTAGGAGATAAAAAAATCTGCAAGAAAATATAAAAGCTATTGGTAAACTTGCGATTCATGGACTCATTGGCCCAATCAGTATTTAGACTAAACACAGTTTCAAAGAAAATAAAGAGATGAACCATAGCCTCTGATGCAATGCCCCTTTAAAATAACAAAAAATGCACAAAACAACATCCCAATGATCGATAGTAGGCGGAGCAACAGATTGACTCAAAATATGACTGCGTATGAAACATTTAGTCGAGTCAAACTGAGATAAACTAGACTAAGTAACAGTAATACTTAATACCATACAAAGAAGAGATCTGTCAGATGAAGAATAAGGAACATTGAGCTCCAATGGAGCATCCACTGTTCCAAAATCAAATAACCCAAAATGCACCAGAACATTAGAGATGTGCTCGGGCTGAGACAAAAGATATCCTTTAGGAGAAGAGGCAACTTTGATAATAAGTAACGAAGAGAACCCAAATCTTTTATCTCAAAATGATCTTCTTGTTGGGACTTTAACATTGCAATAATAGCTATGTCATCATCAATGGTAATCATATCATCAACTTAGAGGACAAGATCAACTAGGCCAGAGGAAGTAGAACGTAGAAATAATGTATTATCATGATCATTGGATTGGAAACCTAAATCACATACAATGGAAGAAAACTTGGCATAGCATGATCGAGGCGCTTATTTGGACCATAGAGAGCCTTGTGAAGTTTTGCACACTTGACCAAAAAGTTGGGCCAACCCTCGGTGGAGGATGCATAAATACTTCCTCATTCAAATTCCCATAGAAAAATGTATTTTTAATATCCATTTGAGAGATACCCCAATGCCAAGCAGCTATTATAACAATCAGAACACGAATAGTGGTCATATTAGCAATGGGAGCAAATGTCTCCCCATAATCAATACCATACTCCTGAGCAAAATCTTTGGAACAAAACGAGCTTTGTGCGTTCCATAGAGCCATCAGATTTGGTCTTAATCTACTATATCCATTTGCATCCAACGACGTGTTTTCCAATACGTAAGGAAGCTAAATCACAAGTGCTTGTCTTATGTAGTGTAAATAATTCCTTATCCATAATTTGTTGCCAAAACGATCAAGAATAGCTTCCTTGTAGGAAGCAGGCTTAGAAAAAAAATGAACACAGAAAGTAACATGAAGAAGTCAAACCAAAGTGATCAAAACACTTATGAATACGTGAAGGATGGCAGGTAGTAGGATCTATTGACCAATTTGCTAATTGAGACACGTGTGCAGGACGACGAGAAGATGGTGAAGGAACTAGATTTGTTGCTGACTTTTTTTTTTTTGATAAATTAGATTTGTTGTTGACTTGTGAGAATAAGTATGCATAATGCAATGAAGAAAAACAAATATATCTTTCCCATAAGCGTCAAAGGGAACATGAGAGGGAAAAGGGTCAAGATAAATAATGTTTAACTTATGTAAAGTGGATGTGCTAGCAGGCATAGAAAAATATGAAAGGTGCTCCAAAACAACTACATGGTGAGAGAGATAAACTTTGTGAACGACAGGATCATAACAATGAATAACCTTCTAACCCTCATCATAATCGGGGAAAACACACAATGCAAAATGGGGAGAAAGTTTGATACGTTGAGCGTGAGGTAGTGAGACAAAGCAAGCACATCCAATAGGAGTGTGCATGGGTTGGTTCATTTCGGGTTCGTACTTAACCCAGAACCAAATTGATTTTTTTGGGTTAATAATATTTGGACCCGAAATCAAACCGATTTTAAATTAGAATTGAACCAAACTGAACCGAAAATATCGGGTTGGTTCGATTCAGCTTTCGGTTTAGTTTGGTTCATATTACGTTGAGTCTATTTTTGATTTAGCCAACTTCGAGTTGGGTCGGGTCACTTCGGGCCGGGTATATTTATTACACATTTATCACTTAAAAAAAAAGTATCAAGATAAATCACTTAAAAAAAAAAAGAAAATTAACTAAAATTTAGTATAATTCCTAATAAAATACAATCCCATAATATCATTAATATCATTATTTTCATAATATTTATATATTATATATCATAATTTTTTGGTTGGTTTAGTTTGGGTGATTTTCTTTTCGGTTCGGGTTGATTGATACTCAACTCGAGAAGTAAATTGAAAATATTGATTTGTTGATTTTTTAACCTTGAATCAAACCGAAAATGATGTAGACCTTAACCTACCGGAACCAAAGTGATCGGATTGGTTTGATTTTTGAGTTGTTCGGTTTTTTTGTGCACTCCTAACATCCAAATACTTGAAGGACAATGCGACGCTTCGAAATCAGTAACCCAAGACATGATCTAACAATCACATGCGATCATAATTAACCATAATAACCCTGACTAGAGCCACACATTCATCCTGGAGCATGCTTCACAATATAATAATATAAAATAAAGCCATGGTCCATGACTTGGAAAATGTTGCTTCCAATAGTGATAAATATAAGCTCAGCTGACCCTTATAACCTAATCGAATAGTCAAAATAAACTTCTGATACAAAATATCTCATTAAAGATCAAAAGAATAATACATAATGAAAATACAGTCTGAAAATAGTACAAAATAATCAATCTTGACCTGGGGGTCTCACCTCAACCTCAGTCTCAGGCTCAGGTTCAGTACCTATAACAAAATCTATAAGAAAGTGAATGCTGGTTCACTTGTGCCTATTATGCTAATAAATAGGTGTCTATATGCAATACTAATAAAATTTGTAGGGAAGTAAGCATAGGTTCACTTGTGCCTATTATGCAAATAAATAGCTATATATATCCAATACTATGATTCGACATGCTACTACCGTGCATCGCATAGATTCCATTACATCAGTTACATAATCAAAAGTTTATCCATTGAAATTTCCATTTCCGTGATTAACATCATAACGTTATATGCACACGTGAGATAGGTACTCTACAAGACTGAACTGTGGTCACGGTATCATTCCCAAATACATCATTCATCGGTGTTTGCGTCCGAGGCCTAGGCTAAAGAAATATGCCACCCTTAGTTATCTGCATCCATCAGTATAGCCAAAGAAAAGATCTAGGTAACCCTCGGGCATTTGCATCCCTAAAACTATATCTAGGAAAGAAACACTCCACCCTTAAACATCTACATTGTTATGTGAATTACTAGTCCACTGGATATGATAACCAACCCCTGGTCTAGGGACTCTTAACCTATGGGTATTTATGCCCTCTATTTTATAGTATCTCTTAACCCTAAAATCAATATCAAATCGACCATATTATCATTATCCAATTCCATTATAAAATCATTATCACCTTTATTTCATTAGCAACACATATTATCTAATGTCATCATATCATATCACCAATCCATAATACTGCATTTATAATTTAAATATGATTTATGTTTAAAATAGTTCAAATTATATAGGGAAAGCCTCAGGTGTGTGCACGAGAACAGAGGTTCCGTGTGCACTTGAAGCAATACTTATAACTTGGGGGCAACAGACTAAGTTTGTGTGCATGGAAGGCAATGGGAAAGGGCGTGCGCACGGGAGGTTAGACCTTTTGCGCACACGAGGTTATGCTTTGTGCCAACGGGAAGAGGCGTGTGCACGGGAGACCAAATCTCGTGTGCACTAGTTATAATTAGGGCGTGTGTATGGGAGCTCCATTCTCCTGCGAACAGGGAGCCGAACACAAGGTTGTGCACGCGACTTTTAGCAAGTGCATGCACGATAGTGGAACTGCAACAACAAGTCGACAGACTCTGTTTTTGCATTTATAATTTAAATATGATTTATGTTTAAAATAATTCAAATTATACAGGGAAAGCCTCAGGCGTGGGCATGAGAACAGAGGTTCCGTGTGCACTTGAAGCAATACTTATAACCTAGGTGCAACAGACTAAGTTTAGTGTGCATGGGAGGCAATGTGAAAGGCCGTGCGCACCCGAGGTTAGACCTTTTGCGCACACGAGGTTGTGCTTTGTGCTCACGGGAAGGGGCGTGTGCACATGAGACCAAATCTTGTGTGCACTAGTTATAATTAGGGCGTGCGTATGGGAGCTCCATTCTCGTGCGAACAGGGAGCCAAACACAATGTTGTGCATGCGACTTTTAGCAAGCGTGCGCACGATAGTAGAATTGCAACAACAAGTCGACAGACTGTTTTTGGCCTCCACCTTCCATACTTTAATTTTACCATTTGAGGAGCAATTAGAGCACCAACATTATGCACTTTTGAGTTCAAAAGGATATTTAAAACTTTCCAAATCAACAATTTCCAATAATAGCAAGGACTTGAGCATTTCTCATTTCACTATTCATCTTCTTCTTCCTTAATCCATGTCATGCATATATCAACTCAACCATCATTCACAATTCATGTTAAATATCAATACTAATATCTCCATATGCATCAACATAACACAAAGACAATACAAAGCCAATTTTCCCTACTTCGAGTTGCTCGGTTGGAGAAGAAAATGAAACGAACAAATGTTGGAAAACTTGAAACGCCAAAACGATCTCTGCAACACCACCACCAAAGCCCCAACAGTAAACCAATACTCTAACCTAAATCTTCACATTTCCAAATTTATGAAGGATAAAAGAACCAACTCAATATATGTAGTGCTAAACTTTTTTTTTTTTTTTTGAAAAGAAGTGCTATACTTTTTCAACTCTGACTTTTCTCTCGTTTTCAAAAAATTTCCAGAATACATTCACCTATACATACATATATATATAAACTACAAGATGCTTCACCATCAAGGAAAAGAGGAGGAAAAAGGTGAAATGACCTGGGCGGTGGGTAGAGGATAGGCTAGACTTGGGCAGCAAAAATGATATCAAGTCAGAAAAATTAGAAAAAAAGGAAACAACTTGCAACAATCAACAGTGTGACATTGCATGCGCACGAGAAAAGGTATGGCGTGTGTGCGCTAACAAGCCTTGCGCATGGTATTGGAAAGTTGTGTGCACGTGAAGCACACAGGAAGATTAGTATGGTGTGCATGACCTACCAAAAATCCAATACCAATTCTCCATGCCCCAACAAGACATATCTTGGACCAAAAACCGAGCAACTGAGTCAACCCATACTTCAATCAATCACATTAAAATAAAATAATATGCCAAAAACTCAGTATAGAAATGAATATAATATTAATAAAAGTACGGGTTATTTCAAGGAAATAATCAGGGGTGTGCCATTTAGCTTCTCAAAAGGAGGGATCCTAGAAGTAGGAGTCGTCGGAATGCAATTAATCAAATTACATAGTAGTGACTTCACCCCAAAATGGACTATGGTTATTCGCAGAAAGCAAATGTGAATGTGCGGTATCTATGGTGTGTGTGTGTTTGGACAAAAGTTAAGAGGAATCAATATAGCTTATTCTCATCCACTATCTTTGGACTAAAGATTTGTCGAATGTTCTTATCTCTAGCTTTGGGGGGCATTTGTGCTTCCCAAGAGATGCTAAGAATTTCCTTGTAGCATGGTGGGGGTGCAAGTTGAATTCGACCAAAAGACATGCTTGGAATTTATCTCCCTTTTGTGTTTTTTGCCTAGTTTGGAAAGAAAGGAATAGGAGAATGTTCAAGACGTGGAGTGCCTTCTTATAGAGTGAAGAGTTTGATTTTGTCTTGCTTGAATAGTTGGGCGGTGGGGGGTTATATAACCAAACATATAAGCATATGATTATATAGTGGGTGAGAGTATCTTTTTGTATTCATGGCCGGCATTTCCTTAATGCCTTTCAATGAAATCTTTTTAATTCATATAATAATAATAATAATAATAATACTTGAAGTGTTTGATCTAGTTCATAACAGGTTTCTGGCATCCTTTGATCAGAAGTTTATATCATGTATATTTCCACTTGGCCTTGTCTCCTTTAATCATCTTCTTTTTGGAATTGGTACACTACAAACTTTGAGGTTATATTGTTGATTATTTGACGTGTTTGCTTCTTATATTATTGGATATTTTGAGCTTGTAATTATTGATTGTAGCTTTCCTTTACTCTTTGTAGAAGTGTTAGTTGCTTTTACAAGAATTTTTTTTTGCTTTGTTGTTAAAAACGAAACATATTATTCAATTGCTGTTTAAAAAAAAAAAAAAATAATAATTATGAAACTACTGATAATGAAACCGCAGAACGATATGGTGTTTTAATTTTAGCTTAATACCGCGCTATCATTATGCGCTTTCAACTTATTGAGCAAATCTCTACTTAAAATCGCATTATGATTTAATGGTTTCAACTTATTTAACGTTTTCTTTTTGAATTATTTATTTATTTATCGTGTGAGAGCCTAAAACTGCGTTCTACTTATCTTACGTTTTTTGAATTATCTAAATGTAAATTTATCTAAATTTATTGAATTTAAATGGGTGAGAGTTTAGGATATATACTATATTATTCAATAATAATATTAATTAATTAAATATAATATATAGCAAATTATCTAAATATTATTTACTTATCTAAGGTAGCATTTGGTTTGCTTTTTTATTTTTTGTTTTCTATTTTCAATTTTATGTATTTTATGTTTTAAAAATCTCAAAATAAGAAAATAGAAAATGTTCTGCTTTCCTTGTTTTAAGATTTTCTTTATTTTAGATTGAAAATGCTCAAAACAACTTTTTGCCATTTTTTATTTCATGTGTAAATATATTTTTTGTTTTTTAAAATAAATTTTGAAAATACAAGTATCCAAATACATTTTAATATTTTTTTTTTGTTTTTAAAAGCACAAAATGAAAAAAAAAGTTCAAAATCGAAAATAGAAAATAAAAACAGAAAATAAAATTTAGAAAAACAAACCAAATGAGGCTTAAATTTCTCATTGCAAATTATCTAAATATTATCTACTTATCTAAATTTATCATGTGAGAGGTTAAATTAAATTGTGTTATTACGATTCATTTTTTCACTTATCTATTAAATTTATCATGTGATTAATTTGAATGTGTGGAAGTTTGAGATATGCTGTATTGTATTAATTAATTAAATATACTATATAACAAATTATCTAAATATAAACTTATCTAAATAAGATTTAGATATATTTTCTCTTTAATCATAAATCAGATTGACCCAATGATGTTTTTCATTTTTAATTAATTTAGAAAGCCACTTAGAAGGTTCATGTTTATTATATTTTATAATTGCGTGAGTTTTATTTTTGTACAATCCTATTATATTTAGAAAATCAAAATAAATAAATAAATAAATAAATAACTCATTACTATTATTTTGTACATATTTTTCACACACCCATACATGAGTGTGGGAAGTAAAACATTTTCCTTTAAGCCAAATACATGATCAATGTTGGTTATAGAAGCAGGTAATATTCGTGGACCTACCATTTATTTTACTTTTGGGTTACTGTGAAATGGTGATTGGGGGGGGGGGGGAGGAAATATTCTCACTTGAGATATGTGATATAATTTTGTATTCCAATTATAAAATGAAAAAGTTAAAATTGCATGTACTTTTCTATTAAAAAAATATAATTGTTAAAATATTATTATATAAATATATAATTTTAGTACTGTACTTATCTTAGATTTATGTATTTTTTATTTAATAATAAATTAGATTTAGATAAGTTTATATTTTAGATAATAATATTATTATTATAGTATTATAATATATCTCAAACTCTCATAAGTTATTCATTAAATTTTGATTACATTTAGATAATTGAAAAAAATGTTAAACAGCATAATAAATTTATAAGTAGGTGAGTGAACAGCCCATAAACTTACAAAATAATATTTAGATATTTTTGTATATATTACATTTAATTAATTAATATTATTATTGAGTAATACAGTATATATCTTAAACTCTCATCCATTAAATTCAATAAATTATGATATTTAAATAATTCAAAAAACGTTAGATAAATAAATCATAACGCAGTTTTAGCCTCTCACATGATAAATAATATATATTTCAAAAAAAAATGTTAAATAAGTTGAAACCCTCTAAATCATAGAGCGGTTTTAAGTGGAGATTTGCTTAATAAGTTGATAGCGCATAATGATGCACGGTTTTATGCTAAAGATTAAATCGCGTTATTATTCCGCGGTTTCATTATTAGTAGTTTCACAATTAATTTTTTTTGAACAACAATTAAGTAATATGGTTCTTTTTTAGCAAAAAAAAAAAAAAAAAAAAAAAAAAATTCCTTTTTTTACAAATGCATCTATACTCTACAAAATTGGGGAAGAATTGCCCTTGTCTTAGTTAATGGAATGGACCATTTCATTTTTACTGCACATTATTGAAAACACATCCAATGTATTATTTTGTCTGAGTCCTGGTCAAAACTCTTTGGACTAAATGGTTCTAGTAACTTGAAGACCTCTCAAATTTGTTGTCTATGACAGGTATTGTTCATGATATCTAGTGAACCAGCTCCAATGCTCGAGGATAAAGAGAAATGGTTTGTCTTTGATTTGTTGTCAATTACTAGTCATACATTCCCCCAAATGTAAACACCTTTGTTAAAGTACATTCATTCATATATCTACATTTACGAATGTATCTTTATTTATATCTGCATTTATATTAGTCTAAGGACAATGTATGTAGGAGATGTGAGGGGTCAGCTTGTAATTTATAAATAGATACACATGAACCAGTTGGGTGTGTGTGGTATTAAACTCAATAAATCTCTACTTTCAACATGGTATCAGAGTGTTCTCAAAAAAAAAAAAAAAAAAAAAAAAAAAAAAAACAAAAAGGAAAAAAAGTCAGCATCAGAGCATTCATCTTTCTAAATTTTATTCCTAAAGTCCTGTTCCTGGTCCTTGTTCAATCCCCGGGTTCCATTCCTCGTCTGTCAGTTTCTTCAAAAGTCTCGGTTTATTCCTCGGCAGCTTGGCCGAATAGTGAGTTAGCTGCCCATCTTCGATTCATGTGTTGTTTCGAAGATCCAAAGTCACCAAGGAGGTCGCCAGTCTCAGGTGACAATTGTCGTTAGAAAGTCGTCGCCGGAACAGTAGTTCACGTGCTCTCACATGCGGCTTGCAATCGGAGCGTGAACCCCACGCGCAGGGAGTCTGACCGGCGAGTGTCAGTCCGTCGGCTTACGCTGATCCTCTGGTGATGTCATCCTTCTCTGGCGAGTCTACCAATGTCTGTCTTTTTCCCAGTCTCCTCTCCATTCTTCAAATCCCACTCATCGTCCCTGCGAAGCCTCTTGCAAAACAAGTTTCTCAGCCTCACATGTACTTCTATCAATGTCCAAAAGTATGTGTTGTTTTTTGGATGCGCCGCTGTTGTCATTGTCATCGTCATCAAACTTGTTCTCAAGATCGAAGTTAGTCAAAGTTAATGCTCACTAGTCAACGTCGACGACGATCAGTCTAGTCGAAGATTGAAATTTTGTCCAGTCAATGACAATCTCAATCTTCGCAACAGTCATGTCTCTACAGTCAAAGACCGAAACTAGTCAAAGTCAATGGTCGTCAATCGTTTGTAAAAACACTTCGTCATCAAACGTTTGTAAAAGCGCTTCGTCGTCAATCGTCAATCTTGAGTAAGGTTTATTTGTAATAAGCTTAGAACATATGTATGTTCTAACTTGAGGGGGAGCGTTAAAGTATATTTATTCATATATCTGCATTTATTAATGTATCTTCATTTATGTCTGCATTTATATTAGTCTAGGGATAATGTATTTAGATGTGAGGGGTCAGCTTGTAATATACAAATAAATACACATGAACCAGTTGGGTGTGTGTAGTATTAAGCTCAATAAATCTCTACTTTCAACAACCTTTTCCTAATTGCATTGGCAATTTCGTGAATGGTATCATGCATTTGGCATGAAAACTGGAAATGCAACTAATAAAGTCAGCAATGGCTCACTGCTACTACTGTAACACAACTTCATGAATCTTTGCAGTCATTTAAATGCTCCATCTAGGTTCCAAAACTTGTTGCCTAACCTCAATTCATATTTGTTTATAGCCTTCTCTTTGCCCTTGTAATACTTCGACATAAGCTGGATACTGTTGTCTGCAGTGCAAGTTTTGATGCTTAAACCTCAAATGTTGGAATTCAATGTTTTGAAAATACCATTATACTTCTCTCCCCATTCTAACCTTGCAAGACAAAAGGGATTATAAGCCAATGTTTCATTCTTTTAAGTAATACCGTTTTTCATCTCATCATATTTTGGAAAAAGGGTTGTAATCGTGGGCTACTCAACAATGGATATTAGATAAATTGGTCTTATGCACGTTTGTATTTTTACATTGCTCTTTATCTAGCAATAGAGGCACACAACATCTCCCCATCTTCAGCTTGATTTCTTACTTAAGCATTCTCATTATAATCCTGCAGTACTCAACTTTTACTAGACAAGTATAAATTCTATATACATAACAAGAAAGTGAAGGCCTTTGTATGCATGGGAACATGCACAAATCTAGAAGATAGAGAGAACATGAAAGTGCAACATTGAATGGCTTGTCATGGTCCTTTCTGAGGGGTTCCAAGGTCAATAAAGCAACGACTTTTACTGAAAAGTTGGATTCTGCCTACTCCATGGATTCATTTTATTTTTATGTTTATTTCTTTTTAGAAATTGAAAACAAAAATTACAGCTTATCATACCCAAAAAGAAAAATAAATTATCCCACTGTTCTTAACAAAGTGACAACAATCAATACATGCAATAGTTTAGTCAGGGGCAAAGATAGAATGCATTTGCTTAATCAAACTGAACTCCAGAACCCAATCTTTTCTTGCATTAATGTGCCAGCCAATAACCTCATATTCCATAGGGTGCAGCCTTATTTTAGTTTCCTTCTGCAGGTCCCTTGTTTTCCATGACTTTATTGCGAAGTGCCTCACAAAAGATCCACGCTTACGTCCTACTGCTTCTGAGATGCTAAAGGTGTGCTAAAATTGTTTATTCTATGTGTACTTGATTAATTGAAATTTCGAAAATAGTAGTAATTATGTTTTTTGCCGCTAATTGTCTGTTTCTTGGAGCTCTGTCATGGTTCTTACGAAGTAATAAACAGAACTCTTGTACCTACCCCAAAAAAAAAAAAAAGAACTCTATTTGATTTGACTGCTTGTATAATTATTTGAGTGTTACATATTCTTGTTAAAGTGCAGGCCTTTTCTCCCTCTTCCTTGGATTGTCTCCTTGAGGCCAACTATCATGCTTTCACTTAAGCTTGTTAAATTTGCTAAATGTAATCTTTATTTTTTTTTTTCAGTGCCAGATTCGATTAGACTTGACAACAATTAGAATCGAAAGCTTTGTGTTTGGGGCCAATTCTAATTTTAATTCTGATGATTCTAATATATATATATATATATTTTAAATAAATAAATGTAAAAATATATTAATAAAATGTATCAAGGGGATGTTGCAATTACAAACCAACTATACCTGCAAATTATCAAAAACATAAAAAAAAAAAATCAAATCAAATCAAAATCAGGACCTATATCCTCCGTAATCCACTCGTACAATGTAGACATCAAAAGAACTTTAAAGTTGTATAAAGCAAATTTTATTCCTTGAAAAATTCTTCTATTCCACTCTGTCTGAACCAACAAAAAAAATGCAAAATGGCATAATTCTCTAAGCCTTCTTTTTTCTTTTAGTAATTATACTTCCCACCCATAACCCAATAAGACTTGCTTCTTTGGGAAAACCTAGGATAAACCAACACAAGAAAGAATTATGTCCGAACATGAGATTTTTGCCTCATACAGCTCTTTGGTTAATTCTTTCAAAGTCATTGGATCTTTTTCTTTGTTTGATAATCTTCTCCTTTCTTCCACTGCATCTTGAAGAGTAACTAGGAACAATTTAGCCACATTTTCATGTTCTAATTGAAAACTTTCCATTTTTCTTTTTGGTTATTCTCAAAGGAGAAGATTATTTTCTTTACCAAACATATGTAGATCTAATCACGACCTTATAATAATAAGAACAAGAGATCTTTCTCGATCAATCCCTTGGCCTCTCATTCTTCGAGAATTAGAGAGATTCTTTTCAAGTTTGAATTTGTTCATTTGGAATTGGGGCTCTTCTACTTCATTTTTATTTACTTATTATTTTATTTAATATTTCCCTTTTTATATATATATATCATTCCTCAAGTCCCATGGGTTTGATCCTATAGATGTTGACTTATTTTCTTGTTGAGCAAGCTGTACAAAATAAATCAGATTGATTTTTTGATTAAAAGTATTATGTTTAAATCTTCGATTTTTCTTCTTCCTTTATCCCTATTCCACCAATTCCAATATGACCCCATGCTTCATTTTCCCATATAACTCCCTAAAGAATACCTATTGCTTAAAAAGATGAATCCTATACTAATGACTGATAACTCTAATGATCCAATTGCGTAATCGGACTTGCTTTTTATATCTGCCCTTATTTGGGAAACTATTCATCTCTTTTGGTTTCTATTGAATCAAGAAGTATGTTTGCTTGTCCATCTTTTTTATATAGAAGACATCCTCCTTATAATTCAACTAAAAGCAATTGGACATTCAACTCGGGCCTATATGACATGACCGATCATTAGCAATGGTCCAACACCCCACTTTTGCTATATATTCCATGTATCACACTAGATAGAAATGATATTCGTGGAATTCGATTTGCTTTAATGATGTCATGGTGGTGAAATGGTTGGCATGTTAAACTCAAAATCTCGTGCTAAAGAGCATGGTGTAGAGGTTAGACTACATTAATAACAAGTAAACTCATGTGTGTGTATGTAAAACGTCACCAAATAGTTTGGGGATATACATTAATTGCGAGGTTTGAGACGACCCAGAAAACGCTTGACCATATCATGATCAACTTTGTAAGCCTTCTTGGTATTAAGTATTTACTTATAAGAACAGTCAAGACATCAAATACATGTATATTTATTGATTAACCAATTTCTAAATGCTGGAGTAGGTCCTAAAGAGATACCACTTTCTCATGATTTTATCTTGAGTCGGGATTTTTGGCTCAACTTTATTCCAGTTTTGCCGAGGGAGCAACCCATTATATAACATACAATAATATAAAGTCTTATGTACATATGAAATACAGAACTTACCATGAGTAATAAGTAAAAAGAAATGAAATTTTTTTGAGAATGCTTGGAAGAAAGGGATTTTTTTTTACTGCTTTAATTAAGCAAAAGAAAATCCTATCTATCAGATTGTTGTACATAAAAAATAGATTAAAAAATAAATTAAATAGAAATGAGTAAAAAAAAAAAAAACAAGAAAAAAGAGCAAAGAATATTTTTAAGTATACCCGGTTCCAACATGTATGATGGAATCAAATTGATTCTGTCTCAACCTGAGGTTATCAA
>JAVXUM010000030.1:15646284-15657182 GCA_035590655.1 Pouteria glomerata
ACCATGAGGATCCTATCACAAGTCACATACCACACGAAGAAAGCAACCACCACCAGATAATCATAACTATCCTCTTTGCACGCAATTAAATTATTATAATAAGATTTCACTTAAAATATATATTTTTTAATTAAAAAAAAATTCCCTTATTTTGACAAATTCCATCGGACTTCATCCTCTCACTCTCTTGCCTCTGCATCACATGACATTTTTATCATTCTAGCAAAACCTTCATTTCTCCTAATTGTGAAGATTTCTATGCAGAATGCAATTCCTAATTATGCTCCCCCAATCTATAAAATTTGTTTGCCCCTGAAGCCTCATACAACTTCGGCAAAATGTTGTGTATGCACCTACCATCAATTCGCTGATGACTTCAAAATTTAATCATATCTTCTCTTCTAACTTATGACAAAATGTTCTTCATAAAACTGCTGCATCTACTTTTGACATCTTTCCATAAACTCAATCCATGAGACTAAGGTCCACTAGAAGAAGACCAATCACCCCATTGTTACCCAAACTTCGACGATTCTACCCTTCTCTAGATTCTATCCCTCTCACATGCTAAACAGCCACTTACTCAATTATTCCTCGTTAAACAACCTCAATCTTTGAATACCAAGAGCCCCATCCTTTACAGGTAAGAAAAATTGAGCTCTAAGCCTCTAATCAACCAAATGATACTTAAACACATCCCCTTCCCCTCCCTATAAAAGTTTCTCAATTTTCTCAAGTCTATTCACCACTAAATTGGCATAGTAAACAGAGACATAAACTAGGTAAATTGAACAGAGTGCTCTGAACAAGAGTGATCCTAGCGCTTTAAGATAAATAATTTCGCTTCCCACTTGATAACCGCCTTTGAAAGCGTTCAATTACTTCATCTCATACCATTTTGCCTTACAAGCAACACCTAAGAAGAGTGAAGAACCCCACTTCTATAACCCATTACAGTAGTTAACTCCTCCATATCAATGATCTTTCCCATAGGAATCAACTTGGATTTCCTCAAATTTATCTTTCAGTCTAGATACCATTTCAAATCACAACAACACATATCTTAAATGGTCCAATTGCTATGAATCTGCCCTAGGAAGAGCAATAGAATCATCAACAAACAATAATGAATACTTCCATTGTCTTGTGACCACCCAACCTTATGCCATAGCCCTCAATGAAACCTCTCACAACCGCTTTCCCAACCAATCTCCTGAAAGCTTCCATTACAATAATGAAGAGAAAAGGCGATAGTGGGTTACCTTTACCACAACCCTCTTGTAGAACTGAAGAATCCAGCCGGGGTCCCATTTACTAAAACTGACAATTTTATTGTTGACACATCAAAAGATTCATTTTTCCTTCTCACAATAAAACTCACCTTTTCCATTTAATAGATAAGGAAACCCAATTTAAATGGTCATAGGCTTTCTCTAATCAAGGCTGCAAATAGGCCCTCATACTTCACTTATGAGTCTATCATTCACCACTTTGTTATCCACTAAGATTGCATCAAGAATTTACTTCCCTTCCACAAAAGAATTATGATATTCTAAAATAATGGATTTCATTACCAACTTTAGATGAGAAGCTGATACCTTGGCAATAATTTTGTAAATACTTCTAACCAAACTGATTGGTTTAAAATCTCGTATGTCTTTTGCTCCACACTTCTCAGAAATTAAGGTGATAAAAGATGCATTAATGCTTTTAATTAAATCAAACCTTCATCACGTTAATAACATCCCAACATCTATTGAAAATGTTATCATCATCCCATTGGGGGCAGGGGCTTTATGGCCATTCAATAAATTCATGTCCTCCCACGCTCCCTCTTCAGAAAAAAATCATGTTCTAGCTCCTCACACTCACAAGTTGAAATTGCAAAGGATAGTAAAATCTTAAGCAGTGGTCTCCATTTCTCTTTTGTCGGTGAGTAGAGAAGTATAGAAAGCAACAATACTTTCACTAATGAGCTCATCTTCCTCCATCATAGTGTCATGAACAAACACTCGGTTTGTATGGTTTAAGCATCTATGAGCATTATCCGTCCAATGGAGAAATTTGTTTTTTTTTTGTCTTCTTTCACCATAAAGCCATTAACTTCTGTCACCAGTTTATTTCCCCTAACCTTGCAATCTTGCTGAACTCCTTATGTTTCTGTTCTCTCAAAGATGCCTTATTTCCTAGAAGTAGTCCATTTTCATCCTTCTATTCCAAACCCTTTTTTGTTGTCCATAAGCTTAACTTCACCAAATCAATTCTACCAAACTCCTTTCTATATCTAAAGATGTCACTCTTGATGTTCTTAATTTTCTTTGCAACAATATAGTTTTATTACTTGACACTCATTACTCCTCCACAAATCTGCTGTCTTCTCTTAGGTCTCTAGAAAACCATCAATTTTCAGCCACATTTTCAATTTGAATGGTGATGGGCCAACTTTGATGCCTTCGCAATCGAACATAAGAAGAAAATGGTCTAACAATATCCATGGCATAATTTTTTGCACACACCTAACAAAGTGCTCCTCCCAGCTTTTGGCAATTAAAAAGCTATCTGTTGTTGATTTACTCTTGGAACTAGACCTAGTGAATATGCTTCCCAAAAGAGGCAAATCAATTTAACCTAGCCCTTCAATAACATCAGAAAAAAGCTCTCCTAGTCCCATAAATTGTATCACACCCAATTCTCTCTGGAAATCCAATGATATTAATATCCCTGCCATACATCAAGGAAACTCCCATAAAATTATTGCAATATCCATCAACAAAAGCACCATTTTAGGACTAGCGTTGAATTATTACTTGTTAAAGCAACTGGACTAAGAATACTTGTAACTATCCATGTAATTGGTTCAACTAGATCGAATATCTGAGCTTTTTATTCATTATCTATTAGTATCAATGTTGTTAAAATTTCGATTTAAATCTTAAAATCGTACAATTTTACGATGTTAAAGCGAGAAAGCTCGTTCGATTTTATATAAAATCTTAATAAGGAAAAAATAGCCAAAATCTTGATTTTGGGACGTAAAATTAATAAATTCTTAATTTTATTAGCGATTTTACCAATTTTAAAAATTAAGTGATTTTTGTTTAATTTTGTGAAATAAAATATACTTTTTTTTTTTTAAATGATAGGTCCAACTATTTCACTTGTTATTATTATTATTATTATTATTGTTGTTGTTGTTGTTGTTGTTATTGTTGTTGTTGTTTTTGTAGATTTGTTTTATTATATAATTCTATTATTTCCTATGTTAAACTAGTTGAGGACCATGTGCATTATTCCACCAAATTACTTCCATAACTTAAATGTAGTAACTAGGTTGGAAACTAAGAGACCTATAATAAAATATTACAAATACGTTTCAACTCTTACAAAAAAATGAAAATAAAATAAAGTCAGTATTTTAATGTTAATTGTATACGTTACACCAAACACTTTAAATGTCTCAATTGTGTAGTTGAGTAAAGGAAGAATAAAACCAAATATAAATCTTTTGTGAACTTTGTTGAGGATTTGTTTTGTTGATATGAATAAGTTTTTGTGTATGGCATTTTCTTGATGCATGTCTTTTGTCTCCTTTTATTAGTAAAATTTTACTTATCCAAAAGAAAAGAAAAAGGAAACTTTAAATGAAGAATTGCAGCATAATAGACTATATTTTCATATTATAGGCATTGTGTAAAACCTTACGATTTTGCGATTTGATTTTTTGGACCCTACGCTAATTTTAAATAGAACCTCGATTTTAACAACCTTGATTGGTATTATCTTACTCTTACTCTTTGTTGGATGTTGGAACTAATTGTCTCTTGGCCAATTTGTTTTAAATGTTATTTTCTTTATTATTTTTTGTTTCGGGTGGGGGGTTGGATCTTCTAAGCACAACAAATGTTGGCTTGATGGTTCTCCACTTACCTGCAATATTTAGCTCCGCGATTCTCAATTCTGTTTTTGGATATATTATTACTTTTTTGATAAATAAATTTCTACTTGGAATTTTAAGGTGAAACTTCTCCAGTTTTTCTAAAAAGTAAAATATTACATCAATAGGCATCAAGGGAATGTCGCTTAAGTACAAAGAAAAATTCACAAAAAGAATAATTAGATGAAAATTTTACAATTATTTGTGAGTGTTTTTTGAAGCTCTAGAACCACCTTTATTTCGGAATGGAAGACAGAAGATCTCAATAATTAATATATTGTTCTTGGGTGGTGTTAGGTGGCCTAGAGAATGAGACGAATTAACATTCTTAGACATATGCATAGAAGTTAATGGTTTAAACTGGAAGGTATTCTTGTTGAGATGTTAATGGTTAATCTTTGGAGTTCTTAGAATTTGATTGTTAGTTATGTCTAATCTCTAGGAGTGGTCAGTGAAAAGTTGGTGCATAATCACCACCAACACTTGCATGATGCATTATCGCATGTATCAATTCTTTATGGCTTTCCTTTGTTTATTTATTTATTTATTTATTTAATTTTTACTCTCTCGAGTGCACATCTGTTTTTGGCTAACTGTAGTTTAATTCTAACTTGTTTTTGTTGCCCATGTTTGAAATTAGCACAAATTCATTGAAAGATGCCAATCTGGACCATCTGTAATGTTGCCCAAGACTGAGAAGGCAAGACAAATTAGAGCATCTATGGTTTTCCAAGCACAAAATATTGCTACGGGGACTATCGTTCCAGGAGAGAGCGTGAGTCAAAGTTTCAAAACTTTCTTCTTAGCTCTCCGTGAAAAATTTTCTTATTTGCATTGACCGTTTCTTATATTTGCAGACACTGGGAGGTCCAAAAGTGAATAAAGACTATGGAGACACAATTCCATCTAGGCCTCATGATGTTGGACTCCAAGTTACTGATGGAGTTCCTCCCATGAGTGGAACGCAGAAGCAGCAACTTTCTGTTGCTGTGGAATTGGATGGAGAAGGTATTTGTGCCCGGATAGCCTCTTGAATTGTGTTGTTTGACTAGTGTTCACTTGGGGATGGGTGCTCAATCATACAATTTTGTTATGGGTGCTAAATCATACAATTTTGTTATGGCTTTGACTGTTTGGAATATACATTCAGAACAGGTGTGGCGGCTGACTTGGTAGATGTGGTGACAATGCAATTCACTTGACGCTGAACCATTGTATGGATTGTAATGTGGAAATCTAATCATCAGATAGTTGTGTTATTCTGGTTGGAAGGGTGGGATGAAAGACGGGATGTTCATGAGGGAGTTAAGTAGTTGAGCATGAAGAGAGCTTTGTGATCCCCTTGCATCTGAGCGAAAAAACTGAGTGAAATTGTTGGGGTTAAATGAACTTTGGGCATTATTGTAGAACACTAAATACAAAGCACCATATAAGCTAATATCAATATGCATTTTGCCTTTAGGCCACACACATGTTTCCTTTCACCCTTGCCCAAAAAGCCCCAATTAATTTGCGTCATGTTTCTGTTTCTGATGACTGATACTACATTGTCCTTTGTTTCTGTGATTGATGTCTCCTCTGGATTTCCTTTTTTTTCTTTTTTTTTTTTAATTTGTGTGTGCGCGCGCGCGCATGTGCAGTGCACTATGAGTATCACTGTCTAGATGATTGAAGATCAAAATGATCCAATGTCTCATTGATGAGTTTGCTATGGAACCTGAGCAACACTCATCATCCACGAGCAGGAGGATGTTTGGGATCAGTAGTTGTAGAACTAAATAAGTCTACCACAAAGTGCCTGTGAATTTTCTATATGGTCTTCACACGAACTCTTTAGTTTTTAGATGCCAAATTCTGTAAATATGACGATTATTTTTTGTGAGATATTTCATCATAGTTACTTGATTTTTTCAGTTGAAAGTTTTTAATTCCTTCCAAATTCTGTCAATTTAGCTGCATGACCATAGTGCAGAATTCTGCAACTATGGCACGGAAGCTTTGTACACAAAATGTTTCACTTGTATATGGTTGTTGATTTGATCTTTCTGGGCTTCGGCTACTTATTGTGTGATTACCTAAACTTGGATGCCTAGATGAGGAGATTATTTAATGCAATTTTGTGGTGAATAACTTGATATTTTGCTGAAGAATAATTGGAATTACTTGATCTTGGAAAAAGAAAAGAAGGAAAAGGGTAATGGTAATTGATTTAAGTAAAATTGTATTACGGCAAAAGTAAGTTAGTGGACTAGGGCCCTCCTATTGCACATAAATGTTAATTTATCCTTGTAAAGATGTCTTTCATCTAAGAAAAGGAAAGAACTTTAAATTCTTGGGTGCTCGGTTAATAATTTATGTATTACTTTTTGTGTTTATCAGGAGACTTTGGGACGGTAATTGTTCATGGTGGAGCTGCGAATGATAAAAAATCTACTCAAGCACCTGTGCCAAATACGATTGGAATCTCACCCGTTCCCTGGAATGTTGAAGGTTCTTCTGTCAGTGTTGCTGGAGATAAAATAACTGACCCCTGGTACGTACTTTACAACATACATCTAATTTTTTTGCACTGAGATATACTTGTTTTTTCCTTTCTGTTTGTTCATGTTTGTATATGCACACTTGCACATGCATATGCGTGTTTATGTCTGCTCTTATTTTTTAAACAGATATTGCACTAATAACATTATATAATTTTGCAAGTTTTCTTTTAGTTTTTGTCATTTAATTTTTATTGGGCCTCCCTGCCTCTAGTTTTGCTTTTTGAGTCCCCCTTTAATCGTAAGTTTACTAATGAATTGCAGTACTGTAATTGTTGTGAATTTAATGACAGACAAGCACCAGAATTTTGATGCACTTACATATTTTATGCCCTAACATCTGTTTGTCATGGTATATTTTATTCAGAAATAGTGTTACCTACCTATAGAAAGTTATCCAGTTTACTAATTTTGACCTTAATGCATGGTGTCCAGATTTGTTCATAGATTGTGGATTTTGATGCATTTTTTCTTCATTTTACTTGTAAAGATCACAAATTGATCAATTACAAAAGTATACCTTTAGTTCCAAATCCTTTTAGTAGTGAAGGTCCTAAGGTTACGTTTGGTTGGGTAGAATAGGGACGGAATGAACATCACTTCATTCTCTTGTTTGGTTACAATTTTGAAAGGTAGAATGCCATGCTAATTCCACCCGCTAGAGAAAAAGCCATTCTTCCCAAAAACCATGGGAATGATTTAGTCTTATGTGGCGATAATGGGCCTTGGTGAAACATTTATGGAATTACCCTCATTTTTATTGCTTGCTAGAAAGTTTGTTTTTTGTTGTTGTTTTTTTTTATAGTAATGTTGTTATTTATCCATATTCTCATTTCATTACATGCTTTATTCTACCCTACCAAACATACACAACTACTCTAATACTCATTTTCCATTCATACCAAATATGATTTATTTCTCACTTCTCATCCTCATACCCACTCCATTCACACCCTCAAGCTCACCTCACGCTTGCTTGATTTCTATTACCAACAAAACTGTGTCTGTTAAGGGGTTAAAAATTAAGGGGTTAGTGCTATGGGAGTAGTTGTTAACCTTTTATTTCCACAATTTTTGATCCTTTTTGCCCAACTTTTTGAATTTTTAACATTTAATTAGGGGGAAATATTAATCCATTTAATTTTTTATAAATCATATCTAACATAATTAATAAGAGTGAAATTTTACAAAAGGAACATTTATCCACATTTGGCTCCATACTAAATGCACCCTTAGGAGGATAATAAACTTGACCATATTCATAGTTGTTGAAGTCCCACTATGCATTGAGACAGTGAGGTCTCATGGAGCCCGAATGCAAGGTGCAAGGCAAGAGGAGCCAGCCAAACTTCAATAAGGCACATTTTCTACATATATTCCAATGCTTATGTTACATAGATTTTGTATAATGTTCATGGGTTATTGTATCACTTCTACTCCTATGTGGCTCGCCACATCACCACCATCCCCGCCACATCACCACCATCCTAAGAAGCACATGCATTGGCATGACAAATGACACAAATGCACAACTCAGCAATTTTCATAAAATACAAGACATGTTAGGGACTCGGCAAGAGTATATATTTTTACGCCTTAGATATTACTATTTTATTAAAATATAATAGCAATGATGTAATTCTCCAGCTAAAATTAAAATCATGTATTTCATGACTTAAAAGTCAACAACGAGGTCACATGACGATTACATTCTCTCCAAAATGATAATAAACTTTATTCTATAACTTATAAGTGAACAAAAAGTCACATAATAATTACATTTTATCTAAAATAATAACTAATACATCATATTAGCAGTATTTCATGAATTCATAAAATAGAATATCGTTACATTTTATCAAATCATCCAAATATAGAATAACAAACAAAGGGCCTTTAACTTCTATTTTAGGGATAAATTTGGCCCAAAAACATATGACTTGCCTTTAGTTTAGAAGTTAATACATAATCCCTTTATGATTTAGATTGAAGTGTAAAATTGATGGAATTCTTCTTTGAGAAAAATAGAGACATATTTGTCTATGGATTTTGTATTGAGTCTATTTAAAAATTTAAAATTGGGTAAAAATGTACTTTTGTTCATATATTTTTGTGGAAATATTTTTCCTTTAGCCAATTTTGAGTTGTGATGCACAAATTCAGTTAAATTTAAAAGATCCTGTCGATTTAGCATTTCAATCCAAATCGTAAGGGGTTATGTGTTAACTTTTAAACTAAATGGGTTCATTTATTTTAGGTTAAACCCCTAAAGTGTAATTATCCATTTATTTTGTAATTTATATTTTTCAAGGTCAACCTTCACATAAATCTTTCACATATTTCAAACCTCTCCTATTCAAATGGAGTTAGCAAAGTGTCCAAGCCAGGTCGATCGTGTGTTCGACTCAGATATGGCATGGACCCATGAGTAAATTCCACATGTTCCTCCTATATGCTTGAGCCATGCGATTAAGGGTATTGCACATGGTGCCTCATCTTTAAGTCAACCCCTTAATTTATAAAAGGCACCTATCCCTTGCCTATCTTCCATAGGTGTGCTTGAGACATGAGCCTAGGGACTTTCACTTGAGTGCATCATCTCACTAACTCAAGCCTTGCGCTCAACCACCCTTGACTCTAGCAAAGATCTCCTCCTCTAAGCTACATGTCTTCAACTTTTCAAAGACTATGCTTCTATGAGTCTTATGTGCACAAAGGCGATCTTGAAGCAATGCCCTTCATATTTATAATTTATTTGTCGTTGCATACCCATTTCTTTCCATTTTAAAAAAAACTCACTGTATCTTAGAATGCAATGATTCGGGAAAAAAAGAATATAAAGTTCACTGTTCCTATCTCTAGTTGGCCCATTAAGAAGCAACACTCTCACATGATGCTAAGATGAGTGTGTGGTAATACAAGAAAAAATAAGATAAGAAATTAATGTATTCCAAAAAAAGTTGAGTTGACATTAACAAAAGAGAAGTTGAGAGAAGGTCGTTTAAGATGGTTGTCATTTCTAATATATACTTGGGGTCAACAAATAAGAAAGAGTCGGTGAATTAAAGTAGAAGAGGTAAAGAGGATAAAATATAGATCTAAGATTATATGAATTGAAATTGTTAAGAAAAACCTAATTTCAAATAATTTCATGGAAAACATAACTGATGTGATACAAAGAAGAGTTTAAGCAAATAAAAGAAACAAAATTGTCAAGAAGGAGAAGAAATATCCCAGGGAAGAGGAGCACAGAGAGCAGAGTAGAAATTAAATCACAAGCATCATTTCATTATCAATTCTTTGTACTCAATCATGCCCGTACAAGGAACAACCTTGCCTTATATAAGTTAATACAAGGATAGCCTAAGAGTCAGCTTGAAAAGACCAAGAGAGAAATATTCGTAGGATAACTACACTTCAGCCTAAATCATTACAATTATAAATACAGTAGTGTATCACTCCATATATTAATCCTAATGACTGTTTCTAGTGGCGAATATATGCTGCTGCTGTTAATCACCTAACCACAAACGGAGCGCCTGTGCAACCTACTTAGTATGTTGGTACATATGCATGATGGGTGGTCTGAAGGTGGTGTTCCCACCACTCTTCCACGGTGCAAAGAACTCGAGCTGGATGAGAGGAGATTCTGTTGAGGGGTATATATTTTTGTGAATTAAAGTGCCCTCCTGGGCTTAGCAGCTAATGACCAATAAATGACAGTTTTATCATTCTATAGTTTGGGAAGTAACAATGTCAATGGTTTAATCATTTTGTTAGTAAGGACAAGTATTTTCAAATGGATACTGTGCAAGAAGGATTAAGAATGAGTGGACCTCCTCTTTCATTCAAAACTTGTGCATTAATTTGCCAATTGTTTCTCAGAAGTTGACCATGCTGTCCTTACCTATTAGGCGTTGAAGATAAGTCTCTCCAAGTTCATACATTTCTTCTGGATCTTGCCAGCTGCCAAAATTATTCCCTACTGATGCTTTGTTGTCTGCCTTGAAATCAAAGCTGGCTTCAACATTGAAAACCCTCGTAACCGTTACGTTGGCCCCAGTGCTTACCTTATTGTTAATGCATCTCATAATATGTGATGTAGTATGGAATATTAAAAGAGTAGAAAGAATTAAAGAAGAAGATGAAGAATAAGAAGAAGAGGAGAGGAAGAGGGAGAAGAATAGCAGCCAAGCAATCAAAATATTTATTCAAAACTAACTTCTTTTAACCCTAATTAGGGTTTAAATAGAAAAATCATGGGCCTAAAACAAAGACCTAAAATAAAATAAACCCAACTCTAATAAAATAAACCTAATACTAGAAAAGCCCAAAACAAATGGGTCTAAAATAACCTCTAATAAAATAAACTCAATATTAATAAAACCCAAACAATTGGATCCAAATAATAAAATAATAAAATA
>JAVXUM010000030.1:15666710-15683097 GCA_035590655.1 Pouteria glomerata
AACGGATTTAAAAAATTAATATAAAATAGTGACAATGGTACTTGTTTGAAAGCTTTCGACTCGAAGAATATGATTGTAAAAAAAATTTACGCATTCGGTTAACTGTTTTTCAGATATTTTTATTTTTTTAGGGAAATATTGAAATTTTTTGAATATAAAAAAAGTGAGAATGTGTAATAGAGAGTTTTGGAGATTTATAGAGATTGTTGGAGATTTATTTTATTTTTTTGTAGTTTTTAGGTGAACCAAACGCAGCCTAAGGGTTTATTTTTAGTAGTTAATTTTTGTAGTTTTTAGGTGAACCAAATGTGTTTGAAAAGAGAAAAAAAAGTTAATTTTTTCGTAGTTAATTTTTAATTTTTTATTAGTTTAACATTTTACCCTTCATAATTTAAAATAAATTTAAAATATATATAAGAGCATAAATTTAAACATTTCTTTTTTTAAAAAAAATCAAAAGGCTTACTATATTTTTTCAAATATACATTTACACTGAATCCATTTTGGTTCCTATATGCTTTTAATTGTAATGATGGCGTATTATAGTCATTAATCATTCTTATACTTTACACTAACTATCCTAACTTCCTTTGTACTCAATTCCACTTTTTATTAAAATTAACAATTAGATAAACTCTTTAATAATTCTGAACTAATTATCATTAAAAAATAAATTTAGAGTTTTATCAGTTGAGTTATCACTTAAGATTATTTTTATTTATAAATTAATTTGATGAAAATGACAAAATAAAATTTGACTAAAAATAGAAGGAACTAATTATTATATTAATTAAAAGTAGAGGTTCTATAGTAAAATTTAATGTGAAGTGGAAAGAAATATAATTTACCAAAAACAGAATAGGAAACGAAAAATAAAATAAAATAAAATAAATTGTCATATCTTGATGGTAATTGGGGTCCTCCACTGATTACTAGCCTTGTGTATTACTTGAAATTATAGCAACAAATTGTCAATTGATTAAGATGTTGTCTTTCCCATTTCAATTGCTGCCAATTAGGTTGTGAAAAGACGTGTAGGTGTGACTGTTATTTTGATCAAACTCAGTGACATCACTAGTAATTTTTTGCCTTCTTTAAGAAATTTATTTCTTATACGAAAATTAATTGACCTGCTTTATTTTTCAAAGTTAGCCGCCAAAAACTAGAAAAAGGGGTTGGTGCTTCTAAGCAAAGGATGAGGTGGGCCTGATTAATGCTTAACAGCTTTAGTGTGGTGTTTTAAGCATTTGGGTTTCAAGGGCTACAGTAAAAAAAATTCATTTTAAAGACTGTAACAAAATATAAAGAATTTAGATTTATTTATAATTAATTTAAGAATTTTAATTTAATTTAATTGAAATTATTTTTAAAATAAAAATAAAAATTAAAAAAATTTAATTGAAATACAATCAAAATAGAATGTAAAAATTCACGTGCCATTAAAATTCAAATGAATTTAAACCCTCTATTTTTTCACTGCAATTCGTGAATTTTTTCATTATAACCCCCTAAATCGAAGCATTACTCTTTAAGGGGATTCATTTATTCTTTTAATTAGATTTTTTTTTTTTTGAATAACTCAAGGTGTCCGGACCAGCTTGCGCGCACCTCGACAATTTCCTGAGGGCCCTGAAGTTAACGACCGGATAAACCCTCTAGTAGCCCTGAGGAGATTCGAACTAGTGACCACTGAGAAGCAAACCCAAGATCTTACCAATTGAACCACCCTCAGGGTTTACTCTTTTAATTAGATTACAAAAGAAAAAATATGAATTTTTGTGATATGGGAAGTGTTTGGGATGAAGTAAAACTCTGAAAATCTTTAAAATTTTTTAAAATTTATCTCACTGCACGCATTACGAACCCACAAATTATCTCACTTTTTATCACACCAAACACCCCCATAATTTTTTATAACACACTAAAGTAAAAATTTATTGAGTGATATGTATTTTTGTCACAAAATCATCATCTTAAGTGTAATATTATAATTATAAAGTAATAATAATTATTTTTGTCATAAATTCTAATATGTTTAGTGAGTACACTAATTCTTCATCACTAAAAAATTAAAATCACTGATAAAATTAATTTTTTTGGGATAAGTTTTTGCTTTTGGTAAGTATTTTGATGAAATTATTACTGATGAATTATTAAACTTATAATTTAGTTACGAAAAATAAGATAATATTTATCATAAAATACTTTTAATTTAAATTAGATATTGTGGGGACTATATTACATCGCTAAAATTATATTCAGAGTTAAAGTTCATCTTATGATTAATTTTTGTGAAATTCTAATGTTTAATTGTGATTCTTAGGTTTGCTTATCAGGCCATGAACATTGCAAGAGTGCTCTCAATCTTTGACCTCTTAAAGTACGTTACTTGTGTTTTTTTTTTCTTTTTCTCAGTAAACAAGTCCCTTGTGAATAAATAATCTTTTTTTCATTTAATTCAAATTCATGATATCTAATCATTGTATTAATCTAAATAATTAACTCATATCTTTTGAATCATTTAGAGTTCAAAAAGTTATCATATATTTTTCAAAATCCATCAGGTGACGTTTGGAGTGTGCAGTTAATTATGACATTTTTATGACTTAGAACATTGATTAACTTTTCAAGATTTTCTGCAATTTAATCCCCGATGCATTTGAATGCATGCTAAGCATACTATTCAAATTGGTTTTGGTAGACTTTCGTATATATTTTAAACCGTAAGCAAAGTGCATTATTTATTTATTTTTTTTTTCAACTTATTGCTGATTCTGTCTTTTGTTTAATGATATATATATATTTTAAATTGATAAAGATCATAAGAAGCTGGTGTTTTTTCAAGTTCTATGAAGTTTTTTTTTAAATTTCATGAAGTTTTATTAAAAAAAATATTATGAGGCTCGAAACGAGGCCTTTGTTCATAATATATAAAACTACAATCTTACAAAGTGCGGGTGTGTAAGTAATCCATAATTCGAAATAATTGATAATTCAGACTTTCTGTTTTTTTTTTTTTTAATAGATCAGTGTTATGTGACTAAGTTGGGTCGGATCTTGTGTTGGGCCCCTATTCTGGCGCTATTTATCTCTTGAATTCTCTTTTCTGTAAACTATAATAAATATAGTGACTAAAGGAAGAAAAGAAAAGCGAAGAAAGTGAAAGGCCATCCTGAAGAACTAGTTGGAACATGTAAGTGGGAGTTTGAGAGTCGGTTTGACGTGTAATGAGTTTGTTTTCTTGGTTCAAAGCAAGTATGAAAAGGAGGAGAGGGATGATAATGTCAGCCAACGCATGTTTCATGGCTCTACTGCTTCCCTCTAAAAAGAAGTGAACAATGTTATAGACAAAGCATCGAAATAATGCTCTAATAAGATTCTTGAAACTACTGGGGCGGGGAAGAGAAAGAGAGAGAGAGAGAGAGAGAGATGGATAGTCTTGATTTGTCATGATGTGGGGGCTTTGGATAGATGGGTGGGAGGGATTCTTTTATGCATCTTTACTTTGAACATCTAACTTGCCACTGTTCTTTTGACATTGATGGCTAGAGATTCCAAACCCCTCCTCCTCCTCCTCTTGAACATGATGGGATCATCATCATTATTATAAATATATATATATATATATATTTTCCTATTCAATGGTGGTGTGTATGCATGGTAGAGGTTGGAGAAACAGAAGAAAATGATGGCTGATATGATAACTTTCAGCACAAACACCATGACAGGTGACATAAAGTTTGGCTCGAAATGAGTAATTAGGATTAGGGTCCATGGATGAAATTGGCATAAAATTACACTTCCATCAAACCAACCAAAAAAAAGAAAAAAATACTATATCAATATAATGCAAAATTGCCAATCAATTAATTGTGGTAAATATTCTCATTCATGTTTTCAACTATTCATAATTTTATATAGTGTGGCATAAAATTACACCTTCATCAAACCAACACTTCCCCCACCCCCCAAAAAAAGAAGTTCTATATCAATATAATGCAAAATTGCCAATCAATTAATTGTGGTAAATATTCTCATTCATGCTTTCAAATAGTCATACTTTTATATACTGCACGTATAGCAAGAAAAAAATAGAAAAATTGACGCACTTTAATAAATAATATTAACAAATAATATTAATATGTATAAATCATGAAGTTTGAAAGAATTTGTGATTTTTATAAGGATATTTTGTTAATCCAATTAATATTAAATAATAATATTAATATCATAATTGTATAATTCATGGACTTTAGACGTATTTGTAATTTTTATTAAGATATTTTTGGCTAAATTTTTTTTAACTATTCATCTATATAATATAACATAACAAATTTTAAAATGTTTATCCCATAAATTAAAATCCAAAAGCTGAGATTTAGTTTTATTCTTTGACGAATGGTTAGAATTTTTTACAAATCAAAGTTTTTTTTTAAATTTTTGTCCAGTTGTTTGGTCACTTCATATTCTAATAAATTATTGAGTTAATAATGATATTTAAAGAGTTACATCGAGAAATATAAAAATTTTGCTTCTGGGGAATAATACAATGAAAAGGAAATGTATTTCGAACTTTTAAAAAAGAAAAATGTGCTAACATATTTTCAAATGCGTGCAACACAATACATTTCAAAAATATTTTTTTTACAAACTAAAATTTAAAAGCTGAGATTGAGTTTTATTCTACAATAAATGGCTGAAATCCTTTATAAACCAAAACTTTTTCTCAAACTCACTTCAGTCTTTGACTCACTTCACATTTTGATAGATCATTAAGTTAAACTTAATGATGATATCTGAAGAGTTCAATTGAGAAAGGAAAAAATTTTACTTATCAGGAATAATACAATGAAATAGGAATTTAATTTGAGTTTTTGAAAAGGAAAAATTCGCTAATATATTTCAATTTCAAATGCGTATATATTTAATTTTAGTGAAATAGTGCTGTAAGTATGATTTATTAATTCGCTTATACTTTTACATTAGTAAAATAAAATAAGATAATAGTTGTTCTACCCCTTAAAACTCTTCCTTTTTTTCCTTTTATATCATATGTTAATTCTTTTCTTCACCTCTCTCTAAAACTAAATTCAATATATTTTAGTATAGGATACATGATGAATTTTATTCAACAAATTACTAATTACAAAAAAATTATAACCTATTATACAATCAAATGTTAGGTTTGGGTTTAGTTTAATTTAATTTTAGAGTAAAAAAGATATAGTGTTGGTGATATGGGTGTAATTAGTTTTTTAAGCGGGAAAATAATATGGGGAATGTGTTAGATTGAGTTTGTGTGTGTGTGAGAGGGAGAGAGAGATAACATATAGTAAATAACACAAAATTTTAACGGCACAACAATAATTTTATATATTAAAAATTTTAAATTTTAAAGTGCGGCTGTTTATTTTGATAAAAAAATTTGATAATAGCACTTAGTTCATAGCACAAAAAATTATTTATTTTGACTAAACAACAAAAGTAAAATTTTAAATTATTGAGCTAGACAATTAATTTGAGGTAGATGGTTTGAGCCTAGTCACGACATTTTCCCCCCTAATTAGATAAAATACACTTAAGCATTTTTTGTTTATTTTTAATTTCATGTCAGGATAGTACTTTTGAGTTTCAATATTACCCCTATTCAAATTTTATTAGAATTAGACAATGAGATAATAATGGGATTGGATCAAATATATATATAAATATATATATATAAGAGATAAAATTAGACGAATAATTAAAAATATACATCTAGCAATAATGTTGGTGAAAATTAAAATAAAGGAGGACTAAGTATATTTTATCCTCCTTGATTTATAAGTCAATATACACAAACAAGCCACCATGTATTAAATAAAAGGCTAAATAACATAAATTAATAATAAATATACTAGTTTTCAATCATTCGGAACCTAAAAAATAAAATAAAATAAAATAGAGAACTGTGTTTATTTTATAACTTTTAAAATATTATTTTCTATACGATACAATTGCTTATAAATACATACACCATATTGTTTTTGGCAATCTAATAAATATAAATTAAATTTAAAACTATTTTGACTTCAGAAGCTCTAATTAGGAATAAAATAATTCTCATATTGGTCAAAGCATTAATAATTACATTTACTTTTTAAAAAATAATAATTACATTTTAAATGAAGTAGCTAATGACTTTTTGTCATCTTTTTTTTAAATAATCTAGAAAAAATAGGCTGACACTCTAAATATAATATCTATTATAGTAGATATAAAATAAAATATCTAATATATCAATCAAGTAATTAATTAATACCCTATGGGTAGTGGGTTTTGGGTACCATATATGAAAGGGGATTTCAAACACATGACTCGGACACGTAGCATGCATCTGAAAGGGAGACAAGTTGGTGGTTGAGGAGGCAGTTGCTTTTTGTGCCACATTAATGAAGAGACACAAAATGTATGTCTACTGTCTACATCTACTGTCGATTATGGCTTTGGTCACCTCTGTTCCAACTATATTGTGTGACTCTAGCCATCGCCGCACTATTGCTCATGAGACTAGGTATAAACGACACGTGCCAGAGAACTTATAAATACATAAGGGACGATAAGCACCATCTACCACACAAAAACTCTTCCAAAATTACTTCTAAAATGATGAAACCCTCACCATAAGGGCCCCACACCGCCCTGCTCTGAGTTTAGGTGGAGGATGTAAGTCGCGAGATGTGCCTTAGCGATGTAGGGCTGGAGAGATTACCTTTACCGATCGTGTAATGCGGAGACAAGTCCGTTGCTAGACTCGAACCCGCGCCGACTGGCGTGCCACAACAGCTCCCTCTACCTTTCGACCGCTAAGCTATGCCTCAAGGGCTACCAAAATTACTTCTAAACTTTACCTTTCTCCTATACATATTCTAACTTGACCATCGGAGAGATGTTCGACAAAACATCGCTCGATTGGTAGTTTTGTTTCAAAATTCAAGTCACGAGTCAAAAGGCTTAGGGCCACTAGCATTATCATATCTTTGTCTAACCACGTCAGAAGTACCTTTCCACCTGGTCAAGCATGTCAATAGAGGGTCTTGTTGCATTTTTTTGACACTCTAATTCGCATTGTTTGTGGGAAGAAGATCACATCCCCACGAAGTATATAACACGCACCAACAGCCAAGACGAGTAGAAGTATCAGAGAGAACTAACCTAGTTGAAACTTCCCTAGGGTAAACTCGAAGGTATCTAGAAGGTCCATTGACTGTGAACGGTCTCCTGCAGATGACCAATCTGTTAGGTGCAAACATTCTGGAAGGCCCGAACAGCTCGCCGACTAGCAAAATTACCAGCCTACTAATCACAAGCTTCCGGTGCAGAATGTGCTTACTTTGGCCTAGTTTCAGGTAGAGATACGATGGAAGGAGTATGAGTTAGAGATCTTTCACGATCAGATGGACTTGTATGTCGAGCATTCACAAGCTCATGATATCGCCCACTGTTCTTATCACAGCTCACATGGACATAGACATCGTAAGCCATCCCAACACTATTTCAAGAGGAGGAAAAGGCAGTCTCTGTCAATAAGTCACTCCGTCTGGCTCCAAGGGAGAATAGAAAGGAAATTCGGCTCAGACTCGCATAAAAGTAAAACTCATTCTAAATGGAGGCACCCTTTAGCAAATAAACAACCTAGAGAAGATGGTGGTAATCTGAAAGAGTGGGTGATCAAAAAATTGGCTGATCATGTTGATCTGATGGTAGATCACTCTACCTACTATTTAGCTAGGAGGGTTATCAATCGCATCACCACTTTACCATTCACCGTCGACATTGAACGAATGAAGCCTCCTTGGAAGCTCACTCTACTGAGGTTCATCCTTCACGATAGTAAGGCTGACCCAGTAGGGCATGTGTGTCATTACAAGCAAGTAATATCCCTTTGAAGCTTCAACGACGCCCTCATATGTAAAGTTTTTCCTCCAGCTTAGCGAAAGATGCCATATGATGGCTAAACTTGTTGGAATCATGGTTGATCGGTACCTAGACCCAGCTAACAGAGGCCTTTTTTGCTCATTTCATCGCCAATAGCAATCAAGCTTGCTCACTAGATACATTGATAACTATGAGAAGGAGAAATAACGAGAGCTTAATAAGCTATGTCCGGCGCTACTTTGAAGCTTACAATGAAGTAGAAGGATGTTTCGAGCAGATCATCGTGGCTTCCTTTAAGCTCGGCCTGTCACACGATGACAAACTATAGTACTCATTGACCAAACAATTTGATTGACTTAATGAACAGCATTGAGAAGTATTCCAAAGTTGACAATGACGTTAAAGGCACGGAGAAAGAGCCCCCCCTAAAAAGAGAGAAAGAAAAAGTAAAAGCACGTGTTGAAGACAAAAGGACAACTAGGGAGCAGGGTAAGAAAGACGTGTTCTGGACTGTCCAAATGGTCTTTAAAGTCCCGATCTTCAAGTTGCTATCAAAAATCAAAGATGAGCCCTACTTCGTGTGGCCTCACAAAATATGTGAAAACTCATCTAAAAGGGACCAGTCGTTCCTTTGTACCTACCACCGAGATAAAAGTTATCGCACGAGGGAGTGTCAAGCATTCAAATACCATTTGGAGGAGCTAATACGAGCAGGCCATCTATGGGAATTCATTAACAATTAGAAAAATGAGAAGAAACGAGCTACTCAGCCTCTCAGAGACGATAAGCCATGTAACGATTGACCATCTCAGAGGGTCATTAATATGGTACACCCTAGTTATGAGTCCTAAGAAGAGGAGATCAAATCTTGGGCGTACTACATAAAAGCGGCCCACCTCAGTCAAATGTTAAATGTAGGGAGTTCGGCGACTGGAGGCTATAAAAGGAGCAAAATAGAGCCAAAGCAAAAGATCACCTTTACGAATAGTGACCTGGAACGTGTTCAACAGCTATATAACAATCCTCTGGTAGCCATTCTAAACATCAGCAACTGCAAAGTGCGCTGCATTGTCATCGATCAAGGTAGCTCAACAGAAGTGATGTATTATACGCTCTTTAAGAAAATAAGGTTATTAGAATCTAGCCTTTGCCTAGCCCATTACCCTCTGATCGAGTTCAACTCGGCACTAGTTTGGCCACTCGGGTGGGTTACAATCCCTGTTCGAGCTTGGCCAGTGGTG
Organism: Pouteria glomerata; assembly: GCA_035590655.1. Taxonomy (NCBI): domain Eukaryota; kingdom Viridiplantae; phylum Streptophyta; class Magnoliopsida; order Ericales; family Sapotaceae; genus Pouteria; species Pouteria glomerata. The sequence goes on from JAVXUM010000030.1 coordinate 15,675,869, forward strand.
CTATAAATAGAGTTCTTGGTGGCGGATGTCCCTTTTTCATATAACACCATCATAGGGCATTCATGGTTGCATAAGATGAAAGCCATCTTCTCTATCTACCACCAAATGATCAAAATCTTGACACCCTGAAGAGTATTCTTAATCAGAAGAGACCAAGTTATCTCCAAAAAATGTTATTCGATCGTTATCCTATCAAAGAATATCCCCAACGAGGTAAGGACGGTGGCTGGGGCAGAGGATAAACTAACCTTAGAGGATGTCGGAAAAAAACCTATTGAAAAGGCAATTGAATAACTGAAGTCCATCCTTGCACATGAATTCGATCCAGAGAGGTTCTTCTTGGTCAGGAAAAACTTTCTCGAACATGAAAAGTAGAAGCTGGTAGACCTCTTAAAGCAGAATATGGAAGTGTTCACATGAACCCCATACGAGATGCTAAGAATCAACCTTAGGGTTATATCTCATAGGCTCAGCGTCTGTCGACCATGAAATTAGTCATCTAAAAAGGGAAACGATCATTTCTCGTTCACAAAGAAGCAGTAATCGAAAAGGTCGGAAGACTACTCGAAACCAAAGCAATTTGAGAAGTCAGTTATCTGGAATGGTTCTCTAATATAGTGGTAGTGAAGAAAAAGAATGGAAAATGGCAAGCCTACGTCGATTTTACCGACATCAACAAGGCCTATCCAAAAGATCCTTTCTCTTTACTGAAAATAGATCAACTCATCAATGCTACTGCTGGGCACGAAATGATGAGCTTCCTAGATACTTACCAGGGTTACCACTAGATCTCTATGTTTGGACTAGACCAAGAGAAAATGGCATTTCTTACTCCCAGAGGAGTTTATTGCTAAAAAGTAATACCATTCGGACTTAAGAATGCCATGGCCACCTGCCAAAGGATAGTCACAAAGTTCTTTAGCAATCAGATCGATAAAACCATGGAAGTGTACATCGACAATATAATTATCAATAGCAAAATCAGGGCCAACTTGACCTAGACGAAGTGTTCAAAATCCTTGAGAAGTATAGCCTATAACTCAACGCTGCCAAGTGCATTTTCGGGGTAAGCTTGGGGAAATTCCTTTAGCATCTAGTGACCAAAAAAGGCATAAAAGCTAACCCCAACCAAATAGCTTCCATATAAAGGTTGCATCGCCTAACCACGGTGAAAGAAGTACAAAGATTGACAGGCATGGCGGCAGCATTGAATCACTTTATTAGTCGGTCCTCCAATCGATGCAAACCCTTCTTTAGATTACTAAAAGGAAAGTGTATTTTACATTGGGACGAGAAATACAATAAGCATTTGAAGAGTTGAAGAGTTATTTAGCATCACCCTCACTTTATCTACTCTTCACCCCAAGGAAATGCAACATTTGTACTTAGCAGTATTTGAACACTCAATTAGCATAGTGCTCATTAGAGAAAAGAATAAGAAAAACGATAGCTAGAGTAGAGCAGAGGTATCTCCCTATGGAGAAATAAGTCTTGGCACTAATTGTTGCTTCAAGAAAATTGTCACGCTATTTCTTAGCTCATCTAATAATGGTGACTACTAAGCATCTGCTCAAATTTGTGCTCAAGGAAGCCAACCTATTAGGTAGAATGGCAAAATAGGTACTCAAGCTCAAATCATATCACATCAACTTTATATCGTAGACTACCATCAAAGGGCAAACACTCACAGACTTCATAGCCAAATTCATCTTCCCATTCGATACTGACCAGTGCAACGTGCCCTATGCTGTCCATGAAGGAACTTAGAAAATCCAAGTGGATGGTGCTGTAACAAATAAGGGCTCTAGAGCTAGAGTTGTACTAACCTCACCAAAAGGATTAGTCTATAAGCACGTTATAGAACTGAGGTTTCAAGCAACTAACAACAAAATTGAATATGAAGCTATGTTGATCCAGCTCAAATTGGCACTAGGGCAACATGCTCGAAGAATCATTTTATCTTCAGACTCTCAATTGTTCATCAATTAGACAAAGAGGAGTACGAAGTTTGTGCGGATGACATGGTGAAATATTATAAGCAAGTGCGAGCATTAATTGGAAAGTTTGATGCAATGGAGCATAAGCTAATTGGGAGGAAGGAAAATAGATGAACAGATACCTTGGCCACCTTGGCAACAACTGAAAACCATGGCGAGGCAAAGAACACCGCGGTAGAAAAACTCTTCTATCCGAGCATACAAGAGCTTGAGCATAGTGTGTAGATGACTTCCCTTGTATGGAGATGGATGGACCCGATCATTTAATACCTTAAAAAAATGACGTGGTTCCTCAAGACAAGAAGGAAACCGTTAAGATTAAAAGTAAGGCGTCAAGATTTCGGTTGTCTCTCAGCCAGCAATTGTACAAAAAATCATTCAATGACTAATACTTACTCTGTGTTTACCCCAGCTAAGTACTAGACTTATTGGAAGAATTGCATGAAGGTAGCTGAGAAGCACACGCTGAAGGCGATCCATGGCTGCCTGAGCAATGTCACTGGGCTATTTGTGGCCCATATGCAAAAAAATACCATCTAATATTCCACAAAGTGCAATAAGTGCCAAAGGTTTGCCCCGATCCCTCATCAGCTTGCTCAAGATATGACCCTCCTAACTAGCCCGTGGCCCTTTGTCCAATAGGGGCTGGACATAATCAAACCATTACCTATAGCCCCTGAAGATTGGCGATGGTTACTCATAGCAACCGACTATTTTACAAAGTGAATTGAAGCTGAACCACTCAGCACTATCATAGACCTTAATACTAAGAAATTTATATGGAAAAGCATAGTCACCAAGTATGGGGTCTTGTGGAGCTTGATTTTAGACAACGGCACACAATTTGACAGTAATGCATTTATGGAGTTTTGTTTAGATCTCCAAATTTGTAATCACTACTCCATACCAGCATACCCTCGAATTAATGCCCAAGCTGAGGTCTCTAGTAAGACCATACTAAATTGTATCAAGAAATACTTAGAACAAGCTAAAAGACGATGAGTAGAAGAACTACCCATCATGTTCTAGGCATACAGAACTATTCTTCACCGGTTAATCGGAGAGACTTCGTTCTCACTAGCATATGGGACAAAGGTAGTCATACTACTAGAGATCGGAATCCCTACAATTCGGACACTAACCTTCTCACAGGAAAGTAATGATGCGACACTTAAGAGAAATTTAGAACTACTTGATGGAAAGAGAGAACTTGCTCAAATCCAAATGGCTACCTATCAACAACAAATGAGAAAGTCATGAAGCAATCATATCCGAGCAATGTCCTTCAATGTTAAAGACTTTGTGCTCAGAAATGTAACGTTGGTAACAAGGAATCCCACTGATGTAAAGCTCAGTCTGAATTGAGAAAGCCATTACAAAGTCATTGAGGTGGTCAATGATGGGCCTATCGCCTAGAATATATAGAGAGGAAAGAAGTCATATGGCTATGGAATGTCACAAACTTGAAAATCTACCACTATTAGAAAACCTAATGTAAAAATCAAGTTATGAATGATGACTTTCCTTTTCAAAACCCGCATGTCTATAATGAATGATTCCTTTTGGCAAAGTAATTATCTAGCGAAAGGCCACAGTTTGGCCACCTGACCCACTCAGATCAGTCATAACCATACTCGGTGTAAGGCCACGGTACAACCACCTAACCTGCTCAGGTCGGCCATAGCCATACCCAACATAAGACCACTATTTGGCCACCTAACCTTCTCAGGTTGGCCATGGCCAAATTGAACGTAAGCCTGTAGATCAGCCACATGACCCCTTCTATTAGTTAAGATCCATTTCACAAAGTAACCCGCGATAGATGAACCCTGTTCAGTCTACCCTTGTTCAAGTATGGCAGGATCTGCCTTTATTTGGATTATCACTATTCATACTAAGGCCAATTTATCTCAACAAGTGTTCAAGATCAAATATATTTGGTAAGTATCACAAACTCATTTTTCGCTAAAGAACACCCGACAGAAATATGTAATGAATTCAACTCAAGGCTTTAAACCCTATATCCGTACATGTTCGTTTTTACCAAGTCCCTTAGTTCGGGTATAAAGTGGCCATACTACTTTTACCAAATTCAGTTCATAAAGGTAAGTTGCTATGTTTGGACAAATTCTATTTGGATTTAGTTTTAATAGGAAAATGATTTAAAATTATTCACTAGTGTTAGGGGTTAAACTACTTATGGTTGATCAGTTATACCTCAAACTTACAACCAATGCATAAATTAAGTTCTTGACATAATGTCGCTTAGGAAACATAAAATGCAAAGATAGTATGAAAAAAAAAAAAAGATGTTTTCATTAATGGTAATGAGAGAGGCCAACCCCCTGAAGCTACAAAATAACCAAATTAACATAGAAAAGTAAAACAAAATACAGATGGGTAGAGCTAAGTACTCTTGCCCACTCCCTTGACCCATGACACCTCCAGTGACTTCCTCGGTGATCTGGGGGCCTCTTGCTCAACCACTGAATCGCTCCCAGGAGCCATTTCCTAATTTGTAGGATCTTTGGTTGTCTGGTCAGCACCATGAAAAGTTCTTTCCCCGATCAAAGGAGATAGGCTCTCCTTGTTTTCCTCATTATCAAGGGAGAGGAATTGTTACTCGTCTTTGGGCCACTCAAAAAAAGTGAAGAGCTCAAAATTGGAGGGTTGGTCGACCTTATTAAGGGCGTCGACCTTATTAAGGGCGTCGACCTAGCCGTTGGGTAGTAAGTGTTAGCCGTGATGAATACCTATTTCTAGTAATCATCACCGGCCTCTTAATAACCCTTTGCGTAGGCTTTTTTCCATTCTTCTTGTATTTTGGCTTCAAACTTGGCCACTCTTTTATTGGCAATCTCCAACCCCCTCTTCTTCATTGTTAACCTCAAGATGTTTGTTCCTCTTAGTGAGCTCATTGTTCTGGGCACAGAACTCTTTTACATTCTCTACAGCCTTCCCAGCTCGAATGCACTAAGTATTTGCTACCCTTTCAACGTTTCAGATGCTCTCTAAGAAGCACTTAAAATGCCGATTAGCATCCCTAAAGAACTCAGTGGTCTATATATGGAGGAAAGAAAAAGTTGGTACATAGGTAAAAACAAAAAGAGACAACTCAGCTAAAATGAGAAATTTGAACTTACTAGGAGGGAGTATTGAACTAACTGAAAGAACCATACATGATCGGGCAAATTCATGATCTGATCCCAATCATTAGGGAATATCGCAGCACTAGCGCAACTCCTTAGTTGGTGATGGTCGAATCCCTAGTGGTGATCAGCCTCGTGCTGATCATAGAATTAATGATGAAGTCTTGGCCCTAGTGCTCGGTCGTAGGCTCTTCATCCAAATTAATTAGATAGCTACTGCTTGGAGCACCATCCGTTGAGGAACCGACCTCGTAAGGTCACTCATTTATTATTACTCTGCTCTGAGTCAACAAAGGTAGAAGTGGAGGTAGGGGGTGGAAGCATAGAAGCTTTGTGCTTCCTACTGGCATCATTTTTGCCTTTGTCATTAGGGCCTTTCTTCATGGTTGCGAGCAAATTTCGAGGAGGCATAGCTTCTGGATCGGTGGTTGATTGGATTGTAACTGTCACTATCCGAATAACACCAGTCATGAAGTTTTTGGAGTCGATTAGATCATTAATCTAGTCCTCGTCGATGTTCGACGAAAAAACTGTGAAGGTTTAATGAGTAGGCTTGTACCCGAGCAAGAGTGGTGCCATCCGAACTTTCAAAGGACTCTCCCCCTTGTACTATAGAACTTGAGCAATTTGAATGAAGTTTACACTTTGAGCGTTAGCAAATCTCTTATTGAAACTTTTTGCTGCAAGAAAAGAGAAAAGTTAATTAATAAACATCCGATCAAAGAGAAAAATGAAAAAAATAGGCTTAGATGTGAGCAAGTGACTACTTACACCCCCCATAAAGTTCTGGATGATGAAATGCCTATCTTTCCCTAGCAACCATTGCGAATTCCTGTTGACCAAGATATAGTGGTCCGGCAAATTCTTACTCGAGTTAGGTTGGGCATGCAGGAGGTTATCCTCTGCTCGGCATTTCAAATAGTACCACAAGTTCTTCGATGGGGTTACAACGTAGTAGTGAAATATCTCTTAAGGGTCCAAATTGACCCTCGGGATCTGATTAAGCTCCATTACCCCGATTAGGATTCTATACCTATTCGGGACTAGTTGCCCAAGGTATATCCTTACTGTTAAAAGAAAAAGATGAACAAAGGGCTGGAGCAAAAGGGTTACCCTGCACTCCTCAATGGCCACTTGCAGCTATCAGTGATATTGAAGTCGTTCTCATTAGGTAGGGCTAACAGGACAGAGGGAGGTACCTGATGTCTATCTCTAAACACATTTATACCCCGATTTCCTAAGGGGGTTTAGAAACTCCCTTATTTTAAGAAAAATAAAAACGAAATAGAAAGGTGAAAACTAACACTCACCTTGGTGCAATACCGCAATGGAGTTCTTGGTCTGACACGGAATAAGGTCAGACAGAGGTACAGAGGGGAAGGCTTGAGACACAAAGGTTATGAGAGCTTTGGGAAATCAAAGACGTGAAAAACCTTTTCAGAAGAGAATGCGTACTTATAGAGAAAGAATGTGAATAAGCAAAATACGAAAGGGCGGCATACCGTATTTATAAAGAGACCTTTAGCATGCCTTATACAGCTCTTGCCTACTTCAATAACGCTTGAACTGGCTTATTTATGGCCCACTGATAACCCCCAACTGTCATACTCCTAGCACGCGTGGCTTGTAACGCCCGTGTATGGATAATGCCAAATATGCAAACAGTGTCAATCAGGCCAAATATTGACCAAACACACATATATATGTTCAGCACTACTAGCTATTCTGCGTGTGCCGAGCATACCACAAGCACAAAAGCTGGGGGCAGTTGAAGGGAAATCTCAAACACGTGGCATGTATCTAAAAGGGGGACAATTTGGTGGTTGAGGGGGTGGCTACCTTTTATGCCACATTAATGAAGAGACACGAAAAGTATGTTTGCATCTACTGTCGATTACGATTCCAGTCACGTTTGTTCTGACTATACAACATGACTCTAGCCATTGCCACACTATTGCTCATGATGACTAGTTATGAACGACACATGCTAGAGAACCTATAAATACATAAGGCCCCGGTTGGATGGTGCTAAAATTTCAGGGGGATAATTTATAAAGGGGGTATTAGATAAGAGGGGGTATTA
>JAVXUM010000030.1:15695908-15706851 GCA_035590655.1 Pouteria glomerata
AGTCTAATATAAGTTAATAAAGGCCAACTATGTATGAAAATAATTAGTTGTTCTCCCCCCCCCCCTCCCCGGGTCATTCTACATCATCAAGTAATTTGACTTAAATTTTGGGCATGACCTAAGAAAAATTAAATATGAGTCATATCAAACAAAAAAATTTGCACATGTATTATTAAGACTAAATGAGCAATTAAAAATTAGAAAGATAAAATGATGAGAAAAATATTAACTTGTGCAGCAATATAAGATACCATTGCGTGTGATTGCTATATCAACTGAACTTGTGAGAAAAAGCTTGAAAAACAAGGAAATGTCAGAGAAATTGGCCCCAGAGAGTCCCCAACCAAGAACTTTTCGATGATATAATTAGATAAAGCTCAAGTAAAGGACCAAGGAAATAAGAGTGTGCAGTTGACAATAGTAAGCATACCTGATTTTGTGTGCTAAGTGTGGTATTTATAGTAAAAGAATGAATAAACAATTGAGAAAATAATTGAATGTGCAATGACCTTATAGCCCTTTTATGTATATTTGTATATATGACAATTTACTTTGCATTTAATATCTATTACTCAGCATTTAATGCGTGTGAGAGGTATTAGAGCTGTCGATGAGATATGACCATAAGGAATATCTGAATGTCAAATCATGTCTTTTGCAATGGGACCCATTCAATGTGGTTAGGAACTGAATAAACCAATGCCAAGCAACTTCCCGCTCGGGGCATGCATGTTCGGGGCGAGGCACAAGTCCATGATATAATTTGTACTAGCATTATGCCCCCACTCTAGTAGGGATAATTTGTTATTCGAGCAAAGTAAAAGAAATAAAAAATGTATCAACTTTTATCTGTGAAAGTATCTCTTTAAATCCCTCATTATTACCTTGCTTTTGACATGCTATCTTGTGATTGGTCATTTTTCTGCTGCATTTATGAAGCATGGTGCGTCTATTGAGCTTTAGCATGCATTACACTCGTCGTTGCACCAAACCCTAAAAATCATCTGCCATCCGTCTCATTTATGTCATTTCAATCTAGCTCATTAAATGAAAATTTTGCCACACGTTTAGCCTCTTGGTCTTCCCTACAGGTGTGTGTATGTACATATAGCATTCATTGGTCATTGCCATCTTTTTCGAAGTTTCAAAATCTCAAACCTTCTTGTGCTTCCTTGTGATTCCAAGCTTTCTTTCGCAAATTCGTATCCGATTTAGGGGTTTCCTTTGATGAGTACCGGAAATTTCTCAACATTTCTTCTCTTTTGTTTTTATTCGGGGAAAAATGGGTAAACTGTCTGATAAACTTAGGACTGAGGGAAAAATAGCCGAATTCAAGTAGAGATATAACATCCCTGTGAACGTCGATATCAGGCTTTCCCATGAAGGGGATGATGAGCCAAGGGAGTTCCCTATAGTGGCCATCACTAAGGGTGGCCTTAGGTTTCTTGTGAACCCTTTCCTTCGCCTAGTGATGCACAAACTTAACTTCTCCCATAGGTATGTCACTCACAATTTCTATAAAATAGTTAATGGGGTTCACGAAATCAATCTGTGATATGGGTTTAGGATCATAGAATGGGATTTGCTTTATTGCTATAACGTCCAAAAAGTTAGGAAAGATGAGGACAAGTGGCACCTGAAATCCCGTCCTGAGAGTGCCTTGGTTTATATGTTCTCGGACAACATCAAGGGCTTAGAAGAAGATACCTGCATTGTCACGGGGCATTGGATGCAGGGTTTCGATGAGGATCCTTTTCCCTGGGTTCCTATGGTGTCTTTGGGTCCAAGTTGGCTAACTTCAATGTTCCTTTCCTCCATTTGCTTTGTTGCTTACAAGTAATTCTACTGACTAGTTATTATTTCTCTGTGCAGACGAACAAGTGAAGAAGTCTTGGGCCAAAGGCACCTAAGCTGACCAAACTCATCTGAAGGAAGTGTGGGCTTTTCTGGGTGGACTAGATACTTATCCTTTTACGAGGTCTGCACCAATATTATTTAACTTTGAGTCGAGCCACCGATCTTTCATCTCTGGTCCTCAAACTTTCACCATCGGAGAAGCTACTAAAAAGTTTCTGAAGTGGTTTAAGTGGACTCCCGAGGAGAAGCAAAACTTTTATCAAAATAAACATTCTGCCTAGCGTCCACCTCCACACATCGCCATCCCCTTGGAGCATTAGGAGTCTCAAGCTCAATCTTCTATGCCTACAGTTTCGGCCGTGGATTCACGTTTCCGCGAGCTACTTGAAGCTGGGGAGGAAGAAGGGGTCGCTGAATTAACTGCTTCTGATATTCTGGAGCAACAAATGCCTTCAAACGAGAAAAAGGTTGAATTGGCCAAAAAGAAGGCTGAAGACGCTTAGAAAGCCGAACAAGCAAAGACAGTACTGGCGAGGAAGGTTAAGCAAGAGCACATCGACACAAGGAAAAAGGATTCCGGGGTTATAATTATTGACCCCTCTGATGAGCTGAGGAAATAGCCCCAAGCAGAAGGAGATGAAGATCTAACGAACAAGAAGAAATAGAAAGTTGATCAATCAACTGACATCATTATTCCGAAGGCTCCTTCAGCTCCAAAGGAACCTCCTCCTCCCCGAGCATCTCCTATTGCTCCTTAGGGACCCCCTCCAGCAAGCAAAAGCTCTTCATCTCAAGCTAGGGGAATGGGCGAAATTGTTTCTCTCAAGATCATCTATTTGAGGAACATTGTTCAGGACGCTCCGGCCTTTATCCCCTAAATTCTTATTCTAGGTCTGGAGTTTCCTAATGGTCATCCTTTCATCGTTCATGACTCTGCCTTCATGCACCCTAATTACACAATGGCATATGCCATGGGGGTTGCCCCTCCATTTGATTATCAGAAGATTAAGAAGAGCGCTGTAGAAGAATTCGTCAACACTCATTTGAAGAACGCTATAATGGTAAGTTTCTTATGACTTTATGATATTTGTTTTTTTCTTACCTTGTTATCTCTTTCCTTCATTCTTGACTTGTTGCAGAATTCCTTGTATACTTAGGAAGTTGTCTCGTCTTCAAAGCATGCACAAGAAAATTGAAGATGATGAGGTCGAGCTCAGAAAAATCAAATAGAAGACTTGATGATCGTTTGGAGAATGAGGATGAAATGAGCCAACAAGCTGAGGTTGCCGAGGCTGCAAAAGCTCTTACCAAACAAAAATTTGAGCTAGCGACACCAAGGTCAAAGTGCTAGAAAAATTACTTGATTCCAAGGATGAAGAGTTACTAGAGAAAGGGGGGAATACTTGCAGTTCGAAATGCTCCGAGCTATCATTGTCAAAAACTGAGGAAGAGAAGATGGTAGAAGACCTTGCCAAATCTCGGCTAGAGCAGTCTAATGTCAAAGGCAGAGAATGCCATATTAAAGGTAGAACTCAGAGGCAAGATTGATGCACTTCAATAGAATGACCAAGCTTACAGAGCTTTGGAAGAGAAGGCTGCCCAAGGGCTTGAGTACGAGTATTCTGACTTTCTCCAACAAATGACTAACACTCGGGATGCATACGTCCCAGATGGTTGGGAGGCAGCCACGAAGAAGATGTGTAAAATGGGAATAGGGAATTGATTAAGTATATAAACTTAGAACAATTTGAAACGATTTGACTTACTTTGAATTGAAGCAAGATTGATTCTTATGTAATGTGGTCGGGATATTGACAATCCTTTTGAAGTTACAACAAGATTGCTTTTCTTGTGCTATTGATCTCATTCAGTGTGGTCGAGACATTGTTTAACCTTCCCAACTAAGTCCAACAACTTGAAAAAGCTTGACCCAAAGGAAATACCTGGTCGATGTTTAGATCGTGATGTTTAGACCGTGGTTTTGAGTGTCAACAATCGAGACAAGTTGATTGGAGGTTAATTCTTTTAGGGTGTCAACAACTAGGATGAACCAATTGGACGTAAATCCTTTTTGGGTGTTAACAACTGGGATGAACAAGTTAGATGTAACTTTTTTTTGAGTGTCAACACCTAGGATAAACCAACTAGACGTAAATCCTGTTTGAGTGTCAACGACTAGGATGTACTAGTTGGACGTAAATCTTTTTTGAGTGTCAACAACTAGGATGTACCAGTTGGACGTAAATCCCTTTTGAGTATCAACAACTAGGATGAACCAGTTGAATGTTAATTCTTTTTGGGTGTCAACAAATGGGACGAACTAGTTGGACATAAATCCTTTATTTAAGTGCAAGACAATCGATAATCTTTTATATAGCATAAAATTTCTCATTTGCGTTACTTCATCGAATACAACGATAAGCAAACTTTGATAAATCCTTACACATAGATCAGCTTCAAATGAGTTGTATTCTATGGCCCCTTCATTGGTCTCCTCTCTAGATTTGCCAAACGGTAAGCATCATTCCCGATTATCTCAGTGATTTGAAATGGTCCTTCCAGTTGGTGCCAAGCTTGCCCTCTGTTGGATCTTTCCTTGCTCTCATCAGCTTTCTGAGAAAAAAGTCATCAACTTTGAATTCTTGAGACTTGACTTTCTTGCTAAACTTCCTTTGCATCTACTACTGGTCGGTTGCCAATCTGATTGCACCTAACTCCATTTTTTCATCAATTAGATCCAAGCTTATACTCATATCTTTGTCATTCTCCCCTTGACCAAAAGTGAGCGTACAAATGGTCGGCATACCGACCTCCAGTGAAATGATAGCCTCCATCTTATAAGCAAGTGAGAGTGGAGTCTCATCAATTGATCTCTTTATTTTCTAACTTCTTCTTGATTCCATTGAGGATGATCTTGTTAGAAGTCTGAACTTGCCCATTTCTTTGAGGATAGGCAGGTGATGAATGAACATTCTTGATTGCATACCTCGAATAATATTCTCTAAACGGTGAACTGTCGAATTGTGTTCGATTGTCAAAAAGAAAAACTGTTCTAGGAATACCATTCCTCGTAATGATGTTATTCCAAATGAAATGAATAATATCAGCATCCTTGATGTAGTTGATCACGACAAGTGATCACCACATTAAAATATCATCGCGCGTGATCACCACGTCAATTGAACTTGCAAAAAAGAGCCTGAAAAATAAGGAAATGTCAGAGAAATTGGCAGGAGAGAGTCTTCGACCAAGAACTCTCAAATGATAAAGTCAGGAAATGCTTGAGTAAGTGACTAAGGAAATAAAAATATTCAGTTGATAATAGTAAACATACTTGATTTTGTGCGCTAAGTGTGGTATTTATAGTAAGAGAGAGAGAATAAAAAATTGAGAAAATAATTGAATGTGTAATGACTTTATAGTCTTTATACATATATTTGTATGTATGACGGTTTACTTTGTATTTAATACCTATCAATTAGCATTTAATGCTCGTGGGAGGTATCAGAACAGTGGATGAGATATGACCATAAGAAATGTCCGAATGTCAAATCATGTCTTTTGCAATGGGACCCATTGAATGAGGTTGGGGACCGAATAAACCAATGCCGAGCACCTTCCAGCTTGGTGCGTACATGTTTGGGGTAATGCCACGTGTTCATGATATAATCTGTACCAACATAACTAAATTAGAAAGGTAAAATATGAGAACAACTTGATATAAAAAAATAAAGGCAAGTACCTGTGAAATTAATTAGTTGCTCTTTACATTGGTTTAGATATTGCATCTACCATAAAAAAAACCATATTGAAGAACTCTAAAATGTGAAAATTAACAATATGATAATGATAATAGTAATAATGATTTCCATTCTGTAAAAAAGTTATTGAAACTACACTCTGTCACATCTTTGGACCTAAAAACTAGAATGCTCAAAATGCTAAATGAATTGTTTAACCAGCATGGGATTTTTTTTTTCTTCCAGCATTTTTTTTTTTGGGGCCCTGTTTGGAGATATAATACAATTGGAATTATCAAGAGTTAAAATTTTGATGTTCGGAATCGGGCATTTCATCCTTTTCGGAGGAAAATACAAGACTGTCACATACATGACGTTCGAAAATATATGAGCAATAAATAGTGACAGTGTGAACTAATTGACGGGTGACGGCAATAAGTTTTAATTTTATAAAAAATATCAACAGGTCACAACCACAACTAGATATGATTCTTCCTCAAAATTGCTTTCAAAATCTCATAAATATATTGCTGAATTCTATCAGCTAAATCTCTAACACCTACTCTAGTGCAAGCGGAACTGCTTGTCCCCCAACTACGTAAACGAATCTATATCACAACAGTTCATACATAAAACTACTATGATTAATCTCAATACCAATTCAGTTCAACCTAAAACGCTGCCAAAAGCAAACCAATTTTAAGAACTTTCCAAGGCTTCCCATGTAGTTTATTTGTACTGTAACATTTTACATGAGGAAATAGAACACAATACTTCCATACACGTTCTATCACACAACCAGAAGTAAGAAAATATAAATTAAAAAACAAAAGATGAAATATCAACTAGAGAAGGTCATGCAGCATTTAATTGCAATATTTTTTAACAGATTAAAAGCCTATAGACAGTGCTTTTCCATTGAGAAGGTATGACAAGGCAAATCAACTTAATAATAGACCGTGCTACTTGTTAAAGCCACCAGACTTCGAAAGAGAGGCCAATAATCTTGTGGTGAATAAGAAATGAGTTACGATAATAAAAATCTATATATATACGTAAATATACACACACAACGATGACAGAAGTATATATATCAGGCCTGTGTCATCCAATCAACTTTTTTACCACACACAAAAATACTAGGTGTTTCTATGTGGAAATATGTGCTTTCTACACAGATGTAGGAATCAAGAGGCCCCAATATATTTCACGTCGTAAGAAGATGTCTACTTTCCAGCGATTAGGTGAACATAGTGAACATGAATCAGATTTTACAAATTTCTACCTGCAACAATGCCATCTCCTGACGCTGACATATCACGAGTGTAAGGGCTGAGGGGTGCATCCTCCATCCCTAGAATAGCACCGTTGTGCTCCTTCGTATAGTAGTGAATCTTAGAAGTCCCATTTGTCACAAACAAAACCTTCAAATTGTCATGCCAAAGTTTTGCAATCACTTCTGACGTATAATGAACAAACTTAGATTTGTCATTATCTTTAGTATCAAAATTTTCAGATGGTTTAATCCCACATAGAAACTCAAGTTCTTGCTTGGTAAGCTCAATAATATCTGCCAGATTCCACACATGCTGTATAAACATTTTGGTTTCTTCATGAGATTGCCAGAGTGGCAACGGAAGGTTAAGATCAAAAAAAATAACTCCTCCTAATTTCTTTGAAATCTTGATGGCTTGTAATGCAGTCGATCTCATGTTCCGGTCAAGCAGGGAGAATGTGTTGAAGTAAAACATCTTTGCCTGCGTCAGATGTTAAAAGAATCGATAAAGGGATACAACGATATTGCATTTAGAACAGCTAACATGAAAAACTTGAGCAAGGTGAATGCAATTGTGCACAGCAGGAAAGAATAGTATGTCTAGAAAACATCATATAGTTCCCCGCAATTTATTGTCCATGAAAGTTCAATTTGATACATGTGATATTTCTTTTGTAACAATGAAAATACAAATAAGAGACAAGCGTACAATATTTGTCATATTTCAATGGAATCCCATCCTTAACCTTATATTAATACATCAAAAGGAAGCTAACAATATATTATCTATGTAGTAATCGAAGTTACCAAACTAACAGTATAGAGAATATATAGGTGCTGTCAACTATTATGCCCACATCAAAATATCATCGCACTGAAAATATATCATGTCATGATAGTGCTCAAAAATGATGATGGAAAACAAAACAAAACCAACACAGACTAACAGATCACAATTCAATAGCCAATATTGAAAAATTACCAGAATAAAAAAAGAACCTTGACCCACAAAAGTAATATCTCTTACCTCCTTCAACACATCAATATTGATTTCAGACCTTGATAAAGAATCCTCTGCACATGGCTTGAGACAGGTCATTTTTAAGCCACCCCTCTTACCAATTTTCATCTGTGATGCCGCTGTTATTCTTTTGCCATCAATGCAAACAGATCGGGTTTGAACATTGCTAGTGTTTAAGTAATATAACAAGGACTGACCATAGTCATCATCCCCAACTTTTCCCATGAAGGCAACTTTACCACCCAAGCTTGCAAGAGCCACTGCAACATTACTTGCACATCCCCCAGGTGCCCTCACAAATTTATCAGGGTTCCAATATGCATGCTTCATTCTTTCATGCATTTCATAGTCTACAAGTCTGTTGGCTGGCCTCCCTGATGGCACAAAAGCATGTTGAGCAGCTCCAAAGCAACATACCAGAGGAGGCCATCCATAAGTAAAGCTAATGTCATCATCCCCATCTTTTCCAAGCTCTAGGTCATCATCGTATCCATCGTCCACCTTGACAATGAACGAATCCCCTTCCTGCTCACCAAGTTCCATCTCACTCCCTTTGTCCTCCTTATTGTCAACCTTTTTCTTGGTCCTCCTCCTTGTTGGCCTTTTTCCAACTTTCTCGTCGACCACCCCACTATTAGTGGATTCAACTGCAAGTCATGAAATTACAGATTTTGCAATATTAAAGAATGATACAAGGTTTGAGCACAAATTACATTTAACAAGGTACAATCCAAAACTTAGCACTTTATATAGGAAGCCATGTACCTTTCCTTCGAGTTCTTCTTTGGGTTTTCTTCGAATCTTCAGCTGATGCTGAAGGCTTATCAGCTTCCTCATTTGTAACATCACTGTTTGCTGCTGACACAAAATTATCCACGAGGTTATCTGCTACTACCTTCTTCCTACTTCTACCTGATACTCGTTTGGATGTTCTAGACGTCGTCTTCGTATCTACAACAATTCGTTCTTCATCTGATAACTCTTGAGCTAAGGACTCTCCAGCTTTTTTCCCAGAAACAGCCGTAAGACCCCATCTATTATAAGATACAGGATCCTGAACTTGCACAACATTCCTATATGGGAAGAAAGGCCACTTCGAGTGCCACCTGCTTATCCAAACATGGAAACTAGAATTGTTAAAAACAGGGTTTTTCACTTCTTCCCCTGAAAATCAATTGGGTCAGAGCTAAGACCCTAAGACAAACCCAGTCAAGACATCAGATTTTTAATGACAGTTTCCACATAACGCCTAGCTCAGATAGGGTCAAACTCAAAATCTTTATCTCGTTTCCCCATCATCAACTTTCATAGGACATATGTCTTAGACAGCAAAATTCAAATTCAGAAGTTATATGGAAATTTGAGTGCTTTGTCCTTCTAATTATTAGCTGTATGTGTATAGATATAGATATCATGTGAATGTGCATATGTATGCGTAAATGCAATATAGGTGACTATAAAATAGGGATATGGCAGAGAACGAACCTGGGCAGTGACAGGAACTGCGTGAAAGAGGGAGACGCCATTAACAGTGAGCTCCCAGACGGGGCCCTTTTCTGGAGTTATAAACCCAGCAAGGGTTTAACAGAATGACAGAGAAGAAGATGAGGAGAAAGAAACCCCATTTGGGGCTGAAAATTTCATTCCCATTTTGGCTGCGTTGGAGCTTCAAATGAGTTAAAAAAAGTTTAAAAGTGACATCTTTTCTAAATTTTAAAAAGAGTTTAAAAGTAATATTTTTTTAAAAAATTTTGTCAAAATTCGTTGAAACACGTTACTATGGTGCGTTTCTAATGGATTTTGACAAAATTTTTAAAAAAGTTATACTGACTTTTGTCCCAAAAAATTTCACAAAACTCTAAAAATTTTAAAATTTTCTAATAATATTTTGTCACTTTTCACTAAATATAATTTTTAATCATTTTATATTAAATCAAACATAATTATTTAATCATCATTTCAAAACAATTTTTTACATTTTCTTTTTGAAATTTTACACTTTTAAAATTTTTTTATTTTTATTTGAAACTCCAAACGCAGCGTTTGTATTTTACAGAAGTTTAAAAAGATATAAACTAAAAGGCCCTTATCAACTTTAATGTGATTATTATTAGCTACCCACTTTAATTTGGTAAATAATAATAATAATAACCATCGTCATTTAGCTTTCGTTTAGAAATATTTTTGTTATCTGTTTTTTGATTCATGTTTTTAAAATTTTATAAATTAACAACACAAACATATTTATTAAATATATTTATATTCATTTATTTTTAAAAAAATAAAAATTTAAACAGAAAAAAAACTAAATCAAAAAAATATTGCCACTCTATTTTTTATTATAAATATTTTGTTAAATTTAACATTTTATTTATTTTTATTTTATCATACTAGGAATGTATTTAAAATGATAAAAAATAAAATAAAGTGAGATAAGTTGTAAATTTGTAATTCGTGCAGTGAGATAAAAAGTAAATAAATTTTAAAAATTTTTAAAAATTTTAAGAGAATTTTAGTAAATCAAACGCAGCCTAAAATGAATTATTTTATTGAAATATTTTGTTAAACTATTTTTAATAAATAATACAATATAATTAATTTAATTTAATTTAATCAAAATTAATGTGTAATATATTATATTAATTTATTATTAATAAATAATATAATTAATTTAATTAATATAAAATATATTTTATTAAATTATGTTCAAAAAATATCAAAATTAAATTATTATAACATATATTTTATTAAATTATTTTTAACAAATAATAAATTAAATTATAATTAATATATTTTATATTTATAGAATTAAATGATGTAATAATAATATTTTATTCAATTTCTTTTAATAAATAAATGAATTAAATTATATGTTAATATATTTTATATTTATTGAATGAAATGATTTTTAATAAATAATTTAATGGGTAAATTACACTTAGACCCCCTAGACATTAGGCTAAATACAGAAGGATCCCCTCAACATTTAAACCTTACACTTAGACCCCTTATTCTCAAATGTTTGTCACAGTTTAGTCCATCCGTTAAT
>JAVXUM010000030.1:15739881-15755180 GCA_035590655.1 Pouteria glomerata
CCGAGGAATTGTGATTGCGTGATGTGAATTGTGTTAAAGCAAGAAACCAAATAATGGGTTGAATGAAAATAAATGACCATGTACCTTGGATATCTTTATATGAGGTATAAGTTGTTCTTGCTTTGGTGCATGAGACTCATGTTGATATGCTATCTACCTGTTGAGTACTCTTGTTTCATGCATCTTTATTATGTTATGAGATGTGCATTGTGGGCACAAGTGGTATGTGCTCACATCCCTACAGATGCCCCTGCAGGACCCACACAGGGCGAGTAGGAGGGACCACACGAAGATGCTAGATTGGATAAAAGTAAAGTTAATTCATGTTGTATATACTTTTGAAAAGTCATGTTTTATATTTTTGCCTTTGGTTTGTAAAGGCCATAAGGCCTAACATTGTATCCGATAAAGAAATAGTGGAAAATACCTCTATCTTTTCTAGCATTGTATGGATGGAGATTAAATTTTTGCATGAGAATGGTTGAATGGACTATATCTTGCACAGGAAAGCTATTAGGTACTCCCCGATAGTCCAGTTTTCGGCCGTTATATAGCCGTTTTGTTTCGTGGGTCCAGTATGCTTTTGGTTGTGCTAGCTCTGATAATATGGTTACGTTTACATGGTATGAATGTTTCACTCTCACTCCCTGGGTCCCCGGACTCGGGGCGTGACAATGCAGGTGCAAGTATTGAACTAGATGATGATCGTAATGAGATTAGTTAGGAGAAACAGAAAGTCTGAGTAGTGTATTAATTATATTTTAGAAAGAGAAGTGTACAATTGCTTTTTTTTTTTTTTTATTTATTTTTCTATTGTTTGTTGGTTGGATTGGTTATTCTACAAGTTTCAGTTTGAGAGACTAGGATAAATTTTTATTTTATATCTCAGTTTGGAGGTTTTTAGTTTAAAAATAATTGGCTCTGATTAGTTTGAATTGATGGTTTTGATGATTTATGGTTGATTGTTTATGCTCCCGACTTTGTGAAAAATTCAGGACATGACACCATTCTATTTTTTCTTTTTAAAATTTTTAATATATTTTCGAAATTCCTTCATTCCCTTTTTTTTTTTTCATTTGTAAAACCTTTGTTTATTTGCCTCACATCACTAAAACATAAGAACTTTACATTTTCTTTTACTTATAAAACTACTAGAAGTGTGTTGTATAATTTTAATAGATGTGAATGAGCTCGTGGGTTCTCAAAAGGGATCCATGCGCTTGTAAATTCAATGTAGTTATAAAATTACATATCTTAAATACATTAGTAATTAAATCAAAAAGATAAAAATAGAATTTAATTAAAAAATTTAAGTAAAAAATATTTAATAATAATTAGTTTTTTTTTTTTTTCTCATAACAATAGCTCATAGCATTTTTAAAATTTAAAAATACCTAAATATTAATTAGGTTCTAGAGTTATTTTTAAACTATAATTTTAAATTTAAGTTGATCACATTGACTCTATTTGTTTTTATTTTATAAAGCACATATAATTAATGACAATATTTTTTACTTGAGTTATTTTTATAAAATAGACTAAAAAATTATTATCATTTTTTTGGGAGTGTAAAAGCATTATTTAGAAAAACATTATTATTTAGATAAAAATTAGAAAAAAAAATTGGGAGTGTAAAAATTATTGTTTTTACAATTTAGAAAAAAAAAAACTCCTAAGAAAAATTTTTTGAAAGCTTTATTCATCATTTTACTTTTTTTATTTTTACAAATCTTTGAATAAAATTAATCTTGGAAGCGTTTTTTTTTTAATTTTAATTTTAAATTTAAATTGATAAAGTTTACTCTATATATTATAGAAAGAATACAACTAATAAAAATATTTTTAATATAAGTTATTTTTATAAAACCAAATGATACATGACCACAGTTATATTTTTATTAAACCAATCAATGCATGATCACAATTATATTTTTTTCTTATTTGTATATTTAGTAAGGTTGTATTATGTGATTATAAATAATGTCAACGAGTTAATAGTAGAAAAAATAAAAACTTAAAAAATTTAATAACAATAGTTGTCAATTGATAGTTGCAGTGTTGTGAGAATGGCTGAGTTGGCGACTAACGGTAAGATGTAATCAGATGTCATGGTGAGCAATGGTGGTGGAGGCTGCAACTGGCAGTGATTGGAGGAGGTGGTAGCCGACAATAGTTGGCAGCGATCGAAAGGTTATTGTTGGTTATGGTTAGTGGTGGCCAGCTGATGGTAGTCAAAGGTGTTAGCGGCCAACAGCAAATGTTAGTGGCTAAAGGTGGGTGGTATATTATCCTGAATTTTTGCATTAATATAAATTGATGATTTTTAACAAGTTTTGAATGTGATAATATGTTATTTTGAGCAATTATTGTCATTAAGGGTGTAACTGATAAGAATCTTGAAAGAAATGGACCCAAAAACCTAAAAGTTGGTATTTTAGCATGAAAGAATACGAAAAGGTACCCCTGTGAGAGGAACAGGGGCTTGGGGCCTTGAAGAGCGCCCTACCTATGTGACAGGTGACAGATTGATGTAGTTCAGCCTTTTTCTAGTGAGAGTCATGTCCATGGCAGAATTAGAGGGTAGGGGAAGGTCCTAGCGTACTGTAACTTGCTTATGGAGCAAGATGAGAGTTCTAAATGGGTGTAGAAATGAAGAGAAAGAGAGTGAGAGAGAGAGAGAGAGAGAGAGAGTGAAGATTGGAAGAAGAAATTAGGAGAAAAAGTTGGAACCGAAGGAAGAACTAAGAAACTTAATTTTAGTAAGTTACTCTAAGCCTAACCAAACACAAATTAATCTTGCAAGAATGGAATTAAATACTAAATGAACACTTCTATGTGGTTTGTTTATTGTTTGGATCAAATGATGAGGAGATTGATCTTTTGAATCTGGAAGCCTAAAACCGGTGATCATTGCCTTTGTGTTTAGAGCTTCAGATAGGAATTTCTAGCCTCCTAATAGCATATATGAGATGTAATGAACTAAAAGATGTTGTTATGATGATTATTTAGAATTTTGGAAGCATGAATGAATGTATCAGTGGAGTGACATATGTATGTGTGTTTAGGTAGAGGTTCAAATCAAGATTTTGAATTTTAAAGAATGAGATAACTAAAACTTGTTTTGATTGATTCTTTAGCACTTTTTAGGTCCTAAACAATACCTATAAACAAAGTTTTGAAGTAAAAGTTGGATTTGACAAAGTTTGATATATAAATATTAGATATAGAGCTTAAACCAAAACAGAGTATCTTTTTTAGATACAGAGGGGCGCTCAGGGTCCCTATGCGCGCACCTGGGGTGCCTTTTTTGGTAATATTTGAGTGGTCAGGGCGCCCAGATCCCTCCAGAAAGCTTAAACTTGAGATTTCTTGTCTAAGTTATATTTTTATGGGACACACAAGGTTGTAAACTTGCTAATCTACTCAAGAAGGGTTTATAAGTATAAAAGCTTGATTGTAGAACGAGATTTTAGGAAAAATCATGATAAAAATAGCCAAAACTTGAAATTGCTCACGAAGGGGCTCCCCAAGGGCACAGAAGGGTGCCTCAACCCTTGACATGCGTGCTCGGGTGCTTCAGAATCTCAGATTGGGTTTTACTTGATGTATTATTTAGTTTTAGGCATCTTTTTCTTGATGCATGTTTCTCATTGTGTTGTAGTGAACTTGTAAATGTGAATTATGTGATGTTTGAGTTAAACAGAGTTGAAAATATGTTAAGGAAATGAGAAATGTTATAATCAAGTGATAGCATGTTGAATCAAATTAAGATTTTTATATGGGTTACTATGACGATATTATTGTTACGTAGTTAGATGAGATGATGATGTTAAATGTCACATAGTTGAATGAGATGATGATGTTAATTGTTACATGATTGAAAGAGGTAGTGATATGAACATAATCATATAAATAAGATTAATAAGTAAATAAGAGGAATTGTAGATGATATTGAAACACATTGATGATAAGTATAAGAAAATAAGAAGGGTATAGAGGTTACCCTAGGGTTGAAAGACCCGAAACCTGTGCAGAGATTAGTATTCATGTAAGTAGGTTAATAGCCTACAACATGACATGTGATATGGCTAATTATGGCCCTCAACAACGACATGTGTATGGCCCTTAGCAACAATGTGTGATATGGCTAATCGTGGCTCGTAGCAATAATGTATATTAAGGTCAATCGTGGCCTTTAACGACGGCATATATTAAGGCCAATCATGGCCTTTAACAACGATGTAAATTGTGCCCACCCTCATAAGTAAAAGGAGAATGGAACATGGAAAAGGATGACTATGATAAGAATGTTAAAGTAAATGATAGTTTAATAACAATGATGCCTATAACATTAATTATGGCATGTGTTATATATGGTGTCTATTTTGATAATGGAATTATGATACTTATGTATGAGGACTTGGATTTTGCTTAATGATGTTGCATGATTATGTTGGAATATGTTGAATTATAATTGTTAGTATTGTTTTACATTATTGCATGACATGTTAAATATACTATTATGATGCTTTATAGGTACAAGTGAATTGGTACTTATGTCTCTATAAACCTTGTTACAAGAACAGATCTTAAGAATTAGGTAAGCATATGGTGAGATTAAAAGTACATAAACTATTGCAGACTTTGCATTCATAATTTCTTAAGTTAATTTTCATTTATGATTGCAATATTACTAAATTTAGAGATTTATTCAATTAGATTGTAAATGTCATAAGATCTATATTATGTATTATTATTATGGATGTGTCAGAGTATGATAACTTGGCAATAGTCGAGATTGATTTATATTATGTTATTATCTTTTGTGGATATTACTACAGGATTATTATATTGCTCCAATCAGTGGACAGTTTATTAGTGTATGATTTGTATATTAAATCACTCACCTTTTGGGTCACGAGATCTGGGACGTGACAGGTGGTGATCAGTGGTGTGAGATGGTTGTGATTGCTAGTTGTTAAGGAAAATAAAATTAAAACTTAAAACTTAAAATATATTTTTTATATTTTTAAAAATTTTAAAAATAATTTTTATTTATCAAAAAACTCAAAATTGAAAATATATTTGTCAAACAAATTTTTGTGTTTACTTTAAAAAAAATAAAATAAAAATGAAAATTAAAAATTTTTGTTAAAGGAGTCTTTAAGTTTTCGCTTGCACATTCGAGGAGAAAAAAAAAAAGCAACAAAACTGATAGATTCGACCTATTAAAAATAAGGGTAAATTACACTTAGACCCTATCAACATTTATGTAATTACACGTAGTATCCCTCAGCATTTGAAATTAGCAAATATCCCCTTATTATGAAATGTTGCTAACCCTCGACCCCCCTCCGTTAATTTTACTGCTCACTCCATTAAAATTTCAGTGTAAAGACAATTATGCCCCTAACGTGGTCCACTGTCTATTCTACACGCACTTGCTTTACTCTGTCTCCTCACGTATTGAAACATTTATTTATTTTTTAAATTAGAACTACTATTAAAATAATAATTATTATTAAAATGATTTTTTTATTAAAACATTTTATTAAATTATATTAATTTAATTAAATCTAATAATAATTTATTATTAAATTATGTTATTTATTAATATTTTTTATTAAAATTAATTATTAAAAATAAATATTTTATAACATTAAATTAATTAATTTATATATATTTTATTAAAGTAATCAATCAAATAAATTTTAAATATATTTTATTGAAAGAAACAATTTTTCTTTCCTGAGAAAGATCAAGCAGTACAGACAAAAATCAAAAATCATTTGAGGAAGATTACAGGAGAAACAAATTACAAATAAATTTCATCATCCAGCACAATATATATTTTATTGAATTAAAAAATATCAAGCAACAAAAGCAAAATTACAGGATATAATCGAAGTCGAACTCGATAATTTCTCTCTCTCTCAACAATTTCTTTCTAACTGTGTGAATAAACCTTCTTTTTAGGGTAAAAAAAAAAAAATCTCACAACCAGAAGTCGAACTCGATGCCGTCTTTGATGCCGCTAGAGCTACACCGATAGACTAGGCTCTAATGGAATTAATTCTGACTTAAGAGTTGCTAATTCTAATTTGGAAGGTTGGGTGGCTTGTTTTGGGTATTCACGGCATGAGAGTTGCCGTGGGAAAGGCTAATACCAAGGGTTGAATTGAATTGGTAAGGAGCAACCTGTAATACCCCAAGGTATTGCTCCAGCAAATCTAAAACCCTTACATCGTTTTTCTTTCTCCATTCTCCGTTGCGCCACGTCGTCGTTCTCAGTTGCTAACCAGCTCAGGCAGGAAGGGTTTGGATCCGTTTACAAAGGAATCCTCCCATCCAAACAGGAGGTCGCTATGAAGCTTATGGATGCTTCTGGGTCTCTCCAGGGTGAGCGAGAGTTTCACAACGAACTCTTCCTCGCCTCGAAAATTGACAACGCAATTGTCGATTTTGGGCTTCTCATCCTACCAGCGTAACCGTCGTTGGAGGAGATTGTTGCTGGTGTACGAGTACACGCAAAATGGCAGTTTGCAAGACGCATTGTTGGATCGGAAATGCCCAGAATTGATGGATTGGAAGAAGAGATTTGCAATCGCAACAAGCATTGCCAAAGGAATTCAGTATGCTTTAGAGAGAAAATTTGGGAGGAATTTAGGGCAAAGAGATGAACCCTAAATATGTTTTAGAGAGAAAAAACACAAAAGAAGAGAGAAAGGAGGGGAAGTGGAAAGGGCAAAATAATTTTAAATAATAATAGTTATTAAAATAATAAAAAAAAGAAGAGGATAAATTTGGTATACTGAAAAATAATATTAGCTGACATCATCATTTTAATTAAACCCTAACGGAATATTAAAGAAAGAGGATAAGAGGTTAGTAACATTTGAAAATAAGGGGCATTTGTTAATTTTAAATGTTGATGGGTATTAGGTGTAATTACACAAATGTTAAGCGGGTTTAGGAGTAATTTATCCTATTACCAATTTCAGTATCTTCGTAAAAAAACAAAAAAAATACTAGACATGAATATGTAATTCTATTTATACCTAAAAATTAACTAAAGTTTTAAATCATGTAAGTGTCAAAATTTATACTATCTCAATTATTTGTTTATACTTAAAAATTATCTACAATTTTAAATCATGTGAGCGTCAAAAGTTATACTGTCTCGATTTTATTTGCCTGCAGATAATTAAATGAATGTATATTGCAGTTCTTTATATAAAGACTCCAAAACTAATCCCAAGACTTTTGTGCTCGATAAACATAACAGTTGAAGTTCTAAACATCCAATAAATGAACATTTAAGCGAAGTGAAGGCATACCTAGGGACCAAGGATGGGCATAAAGGGGGTAGGGACGAGTATGCCTATCCGGTAGTTGATTCTTAAATTAAAATTAATCCCTATACTTTACCCGATTTTCATTAAATATTTATTTTTATCCCCCAATCCTTGACCCATACGAAAAACAAGGATCCTCATGAGAAATTGAATACTCAAAATAAAATAAATTATATATATTCAAAAAATAAAAACATACATATATATTTAGAAAGCACTTATGAGGTTGCTATTTTCCTATCTTATTAATAAATTATACGATTCAATATAGAAAAACTAAACAAAGAAACATTTACGATTAATTTATCTCAATTCATAATTTCTTTATAAGAAAACAAAACAATTTAATAGAAAGCTAAAGTCTAATATCCAAAACTTTAGATGATGTTTGATTTGATTTTTGTTTTTTATTTTATGTGTTTTATGTTCTAAAGATTTCAAAACATGGTAACAAAAAAGTTATGTTTTTCTTATTTTAATTTAAAAATACTCAAAATTATTTTTTGCCATTTTTCATTTTATGTGTAAACTCATTTTATATTTTTTAAAACAAAATTTGAAAACACAAGTGACCAAATGCGTTTTAAACTATTTTTCTTGTTTTTAAAAATTCAAAATGAAAAATGAGCTCAAAATAGAAAATAAAAAACAAAAACTGAAAATAAAAAATGGAAAAACAAATCAAATGAGGCTTTAGCTTTCTGAGATGGTATGTCAATTCAAATTAATGTTTCAAGGTTTGAATCAATTTTGTAGTTAATCAAATGAAATAATAATTTTTAGTAGTAATCTCAATCACCAAAATTTAAACTAAATTGAGTGGACAAAATCCAATAAGACAATTGAAAAGTAAAATTAATAATGTATCAGATGAACAGGTAGGGGAGGGTAAAGTATGGGGCGGGAAATAGGTAGGATAGGGTGCGGGATGAGGACAAACTCATAACTGTACCCGTGCCCTACCCGATTCTCGAATGTTTTTAAAAAAGTCCCTATATCTTACCCGATCCCCAAAAAATCACCAAATTCGCCACTCATTCGGGATAGGGATTGGATATGGTACGAATGAATCGATTGAGATAGTCATCTCTACTATGAACTTGTTTGATTGACAAAAATTAATCAAAAATTATTAATTTTAACTATTTTTTTACCTTTTTCAATTAAATTTTATTACATATCACTTTTATATAAAATTTTTTATATTTTTACTATACTTTTTAACCAAATTTTAATTAACTAGACACCCCCTTAAACATGCGTCTCTCTATGTTGGCTAATACTATTGTTTAGAAATAAGATGGACGTCGAGAGGGGTTCGGGAGCAGCTGGGGGTTTTGGGCCACCTAGTGGTTCCAAGTTTGAATCCCCCTTTGGGGGCCAGCTTTCCGCTATGTGACGGACTCCTAACAGCTCTCTCGGCCAAGGCAGTCAAATAGGATTTGCCTAAACTGGTTTACTCTCCATGATTCTTTGCCGGCTAGAGTTATGGAGCGAGTTTCGCCTAGTGCGCACCTTCGAGTAGCGGCTGCGGGTTTCTTTGTACCAGAAGATGGACGTTAATCGATTCTAATAATGTATATTCTAACATTTTAAACTAAGCTAATTTAATAACAACATACATAAACGATAAATTGACGAGAATTTACTTCCTTTTGCTCTCCTCCCGGGCGACCGCAAGCTCTGCGAATCTGCCTTCTCCGACAATCGATCGAACTCCGTAATTGCTCCGGCGGTGGTGATCAAACTCCCCCCAACTTCGCCGACGCCGTGTTATTGACCCGCCGATAGCAGGAAAAGTTGTTCAAATACATAGACATGTCCAAGACACTTTGTGATCTAATCCCGGCCATCACCAAAACCCGTTCCGAGGATTGGGGCCACGAATTGATCTCAGAGATATCCACTGCCGTCGACCGCCTCCATGTTCTGCCATTTGGAGAACTCGATCAAAGGGGATGACGCGAAAACCACCGTCCCCGGTGGCACGGTTCACCCACTGACGCGCTACGTCATGAATTATCTAATGTACGCATGTGAGTACAGAGACTCACTAGAAACTTCCAAAAGAAGAAAACTCCCGTCCGATCAGAGCGGACAAACGAGAGGTCAGAAAGCCCTCGCGAGAATCAAAATCAAAACTCACCGCTCGTGGCACAGGTGATTAGTATCTCGGAGCTGTTGGGGAGGTTCAGGCATTACTTGGACTCGGGAAGGAATTCGGAAAGGCACATTTAAGTACCAACTTGGGATTGGAGTAAAGAACACACTCATCATACTTGGATGTGTCAACTTCTCGGCATGCTGTTTACTTTCTGCTACGGAGGCCAAGGGAAAATCTCTCGAGGAGATTTCGGGGGAGGATAAGGACGATGATGAAGCTATGAGGTACCACCATCAGACCAAGAGGCGGCTGACGCTAAGCCAAACGTCCAAACTTATTATTTAAAAATATTTAAATTATTAAAATATTTTATAATTTTAAAATTATTTAAGTTAAATTTAACGTACTAGTTTTAAGTGTTGTCCAACTTATTGATTCGAAAAGTAATTCAAGTAAATTTGAAAATTAAAAATTAAATACATAAAAATGTACTTATTAAATTTATTTTATTTTTTCAAAAATTGACAATTTACTCAAAAAAAAGTATCAAAAATTAAAAATATTTTTACTGTTATTTTTCTGTCATAACGTTTTTTAATTTTAACACCTTATTCATTTTTATCGAATCATATTAAAATAATTGATTTTATTAAAATAAAATTATTTTTCATAAATAATATAACTAAATTGTTAATTAATTAATTTAGTTAATAAATAAAATATATTATTAATAATTAGTAATTTAAATAATTTCATAATTTAATGGAATATATTTATTTAATTAGTTAATAATTAATAAAATATATTATTAATAATTACTAATTTAATTAAGTTAATTAATGATAAAATTAATTAATTAAATTAACTAAATTAATATAGAATATATTTTATTAAATTTTTTTATAATATATAATATAATTAAATTAATATAAAATATATTTTACTGAATTATTTGAGGAAAATAATATAATTATGCTAATTATATAAATATTCCTTAAGTATTAAGCTAATTACAAAAACTTTCTTCAATCATTTGAACTTAATAAGGACATTTATATCATTTTATTGAAGCATTCTAATGATATTAAGTAAAAAAATCAACAGAAGGGGTCTAAGTGTGACAAACATGAGGGAATATGAGAGATAAGTGTACGGTTCAAATAGTTAAGGTAGGTTCCTATAATTAACCTAATGTTTAGGAAATATATGTGTAATTTATCTTATAAATTATAATGAATAAAAATAAATATATACACAAATATATAAAAAAATAAAAACAATATTATAAATACTCAACTACTAGTAAAATGACCTATTATAAACTAAAAATAATAAAAAAAATTCAAAAAACACATTGACACATGTCAATCTCTCAAATAAAAATAAGACAAGTGTCAGTGTCTGCTAAAAAAAATTAGTAACTTAGTGATATTTCTGAACTTGCCTCAGGCCTCATTTTTTTTCCTTCTCAAGGGTGATTGCTTTTTCGTGATATATATATATATATATTTTTGGTTAAGTATGGGTTAAAGAGGTTCAAATTTATAATTCTAAATTAATTTGGAACTAGGTAATGGTATTTAAACTGTGTCTCAAAATGTTGGAATTTTAGTCTGGCTGCCTCAGCACATTTGTTTTAAATAATTAAATTAATATAATTAAATATATTTTAATTATTTTAAAACTAATTAACTTAATTTAATTATTTCTTAAAATAATTTTATAAAACTTAATTTATATAAATTAAAATAATTTAATTTAATTACATCTTTACTTAAAACAACTTAATAATAATTGATTATTATATTAAATTAAATTAAATTATCTATTAAATTTAATTTAACTAATTAAGTTTTATTATTTCTTACAAACAATTGGATAATATATATTACGTGTTAATTATTTATACAATTAATTAAATTAATTCATGAACGTTTGCTGTGTCACTTTGGAAGTCCTTGCTAAAGACTTGGTTTTTTGAAGACTTTGGGTACACTTAAACCGCCTTACGAGAGAGCAAGTCTTCATGGTAATTCTTTTCCTGACTCACATTTAAACCGCCTTTTGAGATGGCGATTTTTTATTGGCATACAATCGCTTTCTCAAATGACGATTTTTTGTCTAAAAAAAATTTTTAACCGCAGTGTCAGATGGCGATTTTTCATTAACCGTAATTTTTGAATTTGTTTTTCATTGATATACTGAATAAAACCTCGGTAAAATAAAAAAAAAAAAGTCTCCTATTAGAGAAACTTGTCGGTTAGGGAAGTTAGAGAGAGACAGAAGAGTGGCCGGTAGGGTGAAATTTATTTAGTAAGAAAAATATTTTCGATTTCTTACCTGTCAACCATTGGATTGCGGCTCTTATCAGATTTGAAACACGTGAGGTGCTGCTGCCGCCCGAACCCCTTTCCTAGTGCTTGCTTTCTCCAGCTTGCAGGCCAATGGAAATGGCGAACAAATGAACGCTGATATTCCCAATATATCACAGGGAGACATCTGATAGATATATTTATATATATACAAATATAGGCTCTGCGTATATGTATACACACAATTTACAATACCCAACTCTCATAAGTCTCTGTTTCGTCCTCTGTTCGGAGCTCCTCTCTCTCTCTCTCTCTCTCTCTCTCTCTCTCTAAATGGCAGGAGCTTCGGTTAAACCGATCCCGCTGCTGAAGGATGAGCTCGACATCGTCATACCCACTATCCGAAACCTCGATTTCTTGGAGATGTGGAGGCCTTTCTTTCAACCCTATCACCTGATCATCGTTCAGGACGGTGATCCGTCGAAGACCATCAAGGTCCCAGAAGGGTTCGACTACGAGCTCTACAACCGAAACGACATCGATCGAATTCTGGGTCCCAAGGCTTCTTGCATTTCCTTCAAAGACTCCGCTTGCCGCTGCTTTGGCTACATGGTCTCCAAGAAGAAGTACATCTTCACCATCGACGACGATTGCTTCGTGAGTGGAGTACTCTCTTTGATTTCTTCTTTTTCTGTTCCTTTGTTTCTTATGCTCTGTTTAATTTGTTGAGTAGGAACTTGATCTGATTTTCTTGTTGGGTTATTGGTAATACAAACTTTCTGGGATGAATTGGTTGACAGCTGAGTGAAAGTTCGAGTTTTTATGTGAATTTCTCGATGGGTCCAGTTTGGATTTTCTGAGTTAATTTGTTGATACAGTTTAGAGGTTGATGCCAATTTGCTGGTGGGCCAGAGGATATTTGGATTTTGATGAGTTTGGTAAAGTCGATGAAGAGATACTGATTAGTAGTGGAAAGTTTACTTTTATATTTCAGTTTATTGATAGGTAATTTGTTTTTTGGATTTTGATGGGTTTGGTAAAGTCGATGAAGACATACTGATTAGCAGTGGAAAGTTTAATTTTATATTTCAGTTCATTGATAGGTTCTTTGTTTTGCTAGAGTGTGTTCCAGTATATGTTGGTTGATTTTATGCAGTTTTGGCAAAATAAAATCATGTTCATGTTTGATAAACATCGCCTTCTTATTCACTATGCATTTCTCCATATATATATATAATTTTGGAATGGATTCTATAGCCAGTCAGTTCAAATGCAGGTTGACTTCATAGATATACATTTCGAGGAAAGGGTTGGTTCCTTCTGATGATTTTTGCTTCAAACGATGATGAATGCTTTGTATATCATTAAAACCTTGCTTGCCTAGTAATCATTTCCTCATGTAAAGGCTTGCAATGCCTTTGATCCAACTTTTGTTGTAAGTTTTTCGTGTCCTATCTATCAATATAATCTAAACTATGCAGCCTTACTCCTGCTTGTAGAGAGGCTGTATTTGGTCTATGATCCATATAGAAAACAAGAATTGAACCATGAGAACTTACACTTTTGTGGCTGATTTTGTCTTTTGAGTTTTGATCTGAGGAAGTCTCATGAAGATCTACTCTATAATTATGTTCTTTTTCTCCTTTTGTAGTCACCCCCTGCTTTTCCCCCTCATAAAACTATGTAGGACTAGGATAGATTTCCATATTGATGAGTGCCTTAAAAATTAGGAATTTGAGAGTAGGCAAGATATGCAGCATCACGGACTCTTACAAAATTAAATGGTGTACCATCCAGAAATGTGTTCCCAGGATAGGGGTTACCAAAGGGCAAAATTTTAGCCTTCTTTATTTTTCTTTATTTTGAAAGTTTGCCTTCATTAAAAACTGGATTTATTTTTTATTTAGAACTTAGAAGCTTGGTGTAATTTTCACCTGATCTTATCACCTTCAGGTCCTTCTCCTTCACATGTGCACTGTTAGTATTCAGTTTTTGAGAGGGCATATGCCTATTTCCATTCACAAACCTAGCTATCTGCTCAGTAGTCAGTAGTCATTTGTTTATATATTCATTAAATTATTTCTCTTGTTGAGCATAAATAATTTCATGCCCAGTATGTCCTTTTGTGCTTAATCTTTCTGGATTTTTCCTTTATTTCTATAAATTAAATCATGGAAGTCTCATATGTTGTGTTCTTCTGTGTTGCTATATGCAGGTTGCCAAAGATCCATATGGCAAAGAGATCAATGCACTCGAACAGCATATTAAGAACCTCTTGAGTCCATCCACACCATTTTTCTTCAACGCACTTTATGATCCATACAGAGATGGTGCAGACTTTGTCCGCGGTTACCCTTTCAGTCTCCGTGAGGGCGTTCCCACAGCTGTTTCTCATGGCCTCTGGCTAAACATTCCCGATTATGATGCTCCCACCCAGCTTGTCAAGCCATTTGAGAGAAACACTAGGTATTTGTATCTTTGTGCAATTTAAATGTAGAAATGGACTTAATTTGACACAATTACTAATAATCCTTATTTTTTTCCCGCCAGATACGTTGATTCTGTTTTGACAATTCCCAAGGGTACCTTGTTCCCTATGTGCGGTATGAATTTGGCTTTTGATCGAGAGATGATTGGAGCAGCAATGTACTTTGGACTCATGGGTGATGGTCAACCAATTGGACGCTATGATGACATGTGGGCTGGCTGGTGCACCAAGGTACCTTCTTGTCATTTTAATTTAACAATAATTTTTCCTTCAAATTTTCAATTAACGATAGTGCTGCCAGATTATTTGACTGTAATCAGCAGCTTTCAAATTGGAAGATCTTGTTTTATTTTGACTGCTATTACAAACAGTTATGTTGGAGCTTGTTTCTAATTGGCAGAAATTGTGAGTTCAATTATCAGAGAGGCTTATCCAAACCCAGGACTTCTACCTTGAGCATTCTGATATCTTATTGAAATATGAGATTTATGGTTTGCCTTTTCCACCAAAAAAAAAAAAAAAAAAACAGAGGTTTATGGTTTGAATAGCAGTTGGAACCAGTTCATATGGATTTTAATTGCACTTGTGACACATGCTTTGTATGTTGCATATATGATGATATGGACCTGATTGTGGGTGCTACATTGTTTACGCATGGACTTTAATTTCTGCAACACATATACACGCTCTCTCTAACTGGAACCATCTACATTTCTGTTGGAAACATGAATCAGACTTCAATCAATGATCCCTATATAATACACGCAAAAATCGTGTTCGGATGAGTCACTAGATCATGACATTTTGCACTAAGGACTTCTTTTGGAATCCTCATCTAAATTCACAGGAGTAGGGCAGATTATAACTTTTTAGTTTGAGTAATTCATGTTAGAAATAAATTGATCAC
Source organism: Pouteria glomerata (assembly GCA_035590655.1). NCBI lineage: Eukaryota > Viridiplantae > Streptophyta > Magnoliopsida > Ericales > Sapotaceae > Pouteria > Pouteria glomerata. Next base: position 15,755,048 of record JAVXUM010000030.1, read on the forward strand.
TTGTATGTAAAATTGGAATATTAATTACATAAAATAAAATATGCGGAAGCGTACCGGATTGTGATTGCTCCATCTTCAATTCTGAAATATTAAAAATATTAGGGCTTAGCCTTCCTCTCTATCACAATCAAGT
>JAVXUM010000030.1:15786590-15797790 GCA_035590655.1 Pouteria glomerata
GTATCTTGTGGTAAATGTCTCCTAGAGAATAACTATAAGTTATTTCTCTAGAATTTCTTCTCCAGCAACAATTGAAAGATCATTTTCTCTAGCAATGACCAAATTTTCTAGTAATATTCGGTGAGTGATTTCAGGGGTGTTCGGGTTCTAATTTCAACACAATTTATATTATTGTGTTCATTTCAATAAGCTCTGCAAATGAATGCGCTCAAAACGCATGTTTAACTAATTTGATTTCTGGGAAAAAAACAAAATAAATTACTTTCACCCTTAACAATACCCGATTCCGTTTTGATACCTTTTGTTAAGTTAGGAAATTAAATCACATAATTAATAAAATATTTTTACGTGGTTCAACAGTTGACTACGTTTATAGGAGAGAGGATATTCACTACATGAATCAAACTGAGAAAATTATAAAGGAAGAACTTCATTCAAGGTCTTAAACTCTGTGTGTACTTTGTTTTGGCTAATCTTTCGCTTGTACATGTCTTCTAACTTCTTCCATATTTTTTATGTATCTATTTCTTTGGCCACATGATGAAATATGCTCATGTCAATTTGTTGTGTAATCATCCTACTGTTTTTTTTTTTTTTTTTTTTTTCATTTTGACCCATTCTTTATCTTTTTTATTAGCTAGTTTAACCCCTTTAGTTTCAATGGAGTCAACCAAGTCATTACAATAAAGCAAGTTCTCCATCAATGACTTCCAAATTAGAGAATTTGATGAGTTTAGTTTGAACATGCCACTATGTAAGTCTTTTATTTTACCAAATTAGGGCTAAAATTTATTGAAATAGGTTTCACAGGAATGTTCGAAGGAAAAAAAATGTAAAAGGGCTTAAATGCGAAATTCTAGCAAAATAGGGATAAAACTGTAATTTTTTAGGGATATTTTTGCAAAATTTTTAAACTTTATAGGGACTTTTTGCAATTTAATAAAACTTTATAGTAAAAGGTCAAAATAGTCGCACAATCAAAACAATAGACATGTGACAACTAGTGCTACAATCAAAAAGCCACGTGTCTGAATACAATAAACTCGTGTAAATATTTATCTAACAATCCCACATTGCAAGTTTTGGTTGGTCTAGATTCTAATCTAGCAAATGAAGTGGTAGATTATCTAGCTACAAGATGATGATGTGGGCAGCGATAGATGACACACAAGATGTTGACATGGCAAAGATTATGTGCCAATGGGCTTCTTTTTGGTTGGTGCGATGCTAGCATGGCGATTGATCTGGATTGATAAGGCAGTTGTTTCTGCTTCACACAAAACAAATGTTATATGCAAGGGAAAAGATTCGAACTCCTGACCAAGGCTATAAAAGTGGAAATGCTGGACCAACTATAAGCAGATTATCAACATATAACAACAAAATGATAAACTTGCCATATGAAAATCTCTAGTTATAAATACATTGATCTTAAAATGTTTTTTTTGTACCCATGACTCGCCACGAATGAGTCAAATTTCTTGTACCATTGCTTGGGTGCCTATTTTAATTTATACAAACTCTTATTCAGTTTGCAAATCTGATGTTCTTTTCTTCGGTTGATTTTTTTTTTTTTTTTTTATTACTTCAAACCCTTCTATTTCTTTTTCCAAGTTACCATAAATGAAGACGATCTTTACATCCATCTCCTCGAACTCAAGATCCACTTTTTGTTAACTATTAAATTTCTTGTACCACTGCTTGGGTGTTTGTTTCAATCCATTCAAACTCTTATTCAATTTGCAAATTCAATATTCTTTTTTTTTTTTATTTTTTATTTCAAACACTTTTGGTTGTTTTATGTAAATTTCTTTTTCCGATTTTCTTCTTCCAAGTTACCATAAAGGAAGACGGTCTTTACATCCATCTCCTCGAGCTTAAGATCCACTTTTTGTTGACTATCTCGACCCATTTCATCAAAGACTATTCACTTATAATATCAAAGTATATCCCATTCTGTTAACTATCTCAACCCTTCTCATTAGAGTCTATCCATTTTTGTTGATTATCTCAATCTCAAAAGTTAGTTTAAGAAGTGAGACTTTCCTTAACACTGACCACAAGTCTATTCTACAACCAATATGAGAAACTCCAATAATCTCTCCCTTCAATGATTCGTTTTTCATAAATTGACCACATCGGGACTTAGGTCAATGGAAGCCATAATTCGTTTTTTATAAACTAACCACCATCTCTTTCCATAACTAATTTAGAAAATCCCAACAATCCCCCTTTATATATAGAGTCTTGGGTCAGAGAGAGCGATAATTTGCATAATCTGTTCCCCATAAATTGACCACCAATTCCTTCCATAGCCATTGTAGAAAATCCCAATAATCTCTTTTTTTTTTACACATAGGGGATTTGGCCAGAGGGAGCAATAATCCATTTTTCTCAGTGAGCTAAGATTAACAGTAAATTTGGAATCTGATATAGAAATGAATTGTATTGGGCATTACTCAAAAGTGGTTTAAGGTTGAGTTTTTCTCTCATACTTATAAACTAACCACTAATCTCTTCCGCAACCGATGCAAAAATCCAAACAAGGTATAATGAATTTTACAAATAAGAGCTAACAACCTATATTTTAAATAATTTAATTATAAAATACAAGACTATAATAGGTACAGTGAATTTAACGAGGGAGATTAACCAAAATCTATGATAATTCTAATAATTGAAAGCGACCAAGGCCCTATTGTCCCACGTAGATCCGTTCCAAATTGGAGCCACTCATTTAGTTCAAATCTTCTTTACTTAATTTTTCTACTAAAATTTAAAAATAAATGGTGTTCATTCAAAGTTATTACTGATTTGGCTCGTTCCAATGCATACTTGTATAAAATCCTATTTCATTCTACCGGTCCAACCATGGAAGAGAAGTTCACCATGAGCCTCGTACTTAAAAAAAAAAAAAAAAATTTGTTATTTTTGATGTCTCTGTACCCACAAAAAGGAATTTTTTTTTTTGCTTTATGGTTATTATAATAAAAAAATATTAAGATATTAATAAATAAATGAACATTCAAATTGCATTTCCTGTACATTTTATTTTGCCCAAATCTACAAACGTATTTTGATATTACGTTTTCTGTCGCGTAAATATCTATTATTTTTATATATAATCTAATGAATTTAACGAGTGACATTTTATGCTCATCTCCATAAAATATATATTTTTTTTTATATATTTTGTCGGGTTTTATCCTCATTTGAATAGCAGGTCTTTAAGATTTTTAGTATATCTTTTAAATTTCCAAGTTCATGTATTACGAATTTTTAACATGAGAATAAGAATGATAAGGAAAGAAAAAAATGATAAGAAAAAAAAATCATAATAATGAATAATAGATATATACACATATATGTATATGGTAAAATATGAATTTTATTACATGAAAATAAGAAAAAAAGAAGATGGTAGGAAAGAAAAAGGAAAATTAATAAATAATATATATATAGAGACAAGAAAGAAATTTAGAAAAAAAAAAAGAAGGAAAGAAGATTAATAATAGATATATACATAAAAGTTTAAATTATATCAAAATACATTTACAAGGATATTATACTAAAAATATAATATCAAAATCTATATTTTATAATTTTGCTCAGTCCGATCGGACATTTACATGTATCTCGGAAGAGGGAAGCTTCGTACTTCACACGCAAGCCAAGAGTTCGTCCTTCATACATTGGACAGAGAAGCTTCAGTAGGGCTCGCGTGCCTTTAAGCACAGGTCAAAAACTAATATATAAATCAATAAGGATGAAACACAATATCATTTATGAAGGATGCAAAAGAAGCAAGGTATAAAGAAAAAACATTTTTTTATAAAACTGTGTTTTCATTAATAATATTTTAAAAAATATTTTATTTGGTCAATATTTGTCATTTTTTTATAAGAACATCGACAGAAAAAAAAAATCCACAAAAAGGCTATTTGTTTATTATGTTTCCAAAATTATTGTGATAACATATTTTAGAGAGAGAGAGAGAGAGAGAGAGAGAGAGAGAGAGAGAGAGGAGGACAAGTTGAAGTGCACTTATCTTAATGTAGTGCTAAGACAAGCTTTAGCTGTTAGATTATTATTATTATTATCATCCTAAGCAGATAATCATTGTGTTTAAGATATGATTCAAGTTAAAACACGCTTAGAACAGCCAAGAAAAGGTACTGATGGTGCTTATGACCACAACAACGCATGCGCATGATGAATCATATAATTGTTTTTGTGCAGAAAGATTTTATACTTTTTATATATATATATATATGTGTGTGTATATATATGTATGCATACACCGTCAATTAAGAATTCTTTGTCACTGGCAATATGATTTTCAAACAGAATCTTCTTCTTTTGCTTAAAAAATAGTGATTGCCCTTTTAATACTATTCAAAAAAGATCATCAAATATGCAGCACTAAGCATAAAGTTGCTTTTCTTTCAAAAAGCATAAAGGGTCCTTTGCTTCAAATAGGAAGGGAAACAAACCTTTGACAAAAATCCTAAAGTAGTAAAATTCCCTTGATTTGTTTTATAAGATCAAAGTATCACAACAAGATCGGCCTGATCACCACCACTAATATTAAAATTATCACCATCACGATAATAGTTCTAAATATTTCGTGCATATTAAGAAATAATACTAAAAGATGAATAATTTACTCAATTAACATAATTGTCTTTATATTTCTCATATTCCAGGTATAAAAGTTACTTTTATACCTCTTTCACTTAGGATTAAAACAAAATTATAAATGATACTAAATTTTTAAATGAAAAAATAAAAATGCCCACTAAAAATTAAAGAAAATCAAAAAATAAAAATATAGATAATATGAATTACAAGAGATATAAGTCATTTTTTTTTTAAATTATTACTTATTAATTGTTAAAACTGTTATTTTTATCAGAATTTTTAACAATTCTACTTTGATATGAAATAGAAGAAATTTAAAAGTAGATTTTAAATTCATAATTTTTATCTTAAATACAAGAATATAAAGATAATTAACCTTGCTAAACTCACGGATCTTAAATCTCTCTCTCTCTTTTGATGTCACATAAAATTCACACACATCAAAGAACGATTTGATTTGTCACGTTATTGGTCCTTGCAATGTTCTATTAAAAATAGATCGAGCCTCTCCCTCTCCCTCTGCACATACATGACACGAAATTCACAATCTATATTAAAACAGTTGATATTCCATACAGAATTTAACAGAATATTCTAGCCTTAAAACTCCACAGTTAGTACAAATATTTCCACAGTATCAGACAACTATTAATATGGTGTCTTCATTTGTTTATGCCCTTTAGTTCATCCCTTCCTCATTGAACCACAGGTGCACCCAGCAAAGGTGGGGAGTTGAGGACTTTGATCAGATCAACCAGGCCTTAAATGCTCCAAAAAGTCACCAATACCGTAGCTTTTGCATCACCAAAAACCAATAGTACTTTGCCATTTGATTTATTTGAAAAAGATTGCCAAGTTTTTCTCATACTACAACCACGTGCAGCAATAACTGATGAAGCATCGCAGTCTCACAACCTGAAAACAAATCAATCACATTCCATTAGTCTTCTAACTACATATTTACCATAAGAGTCTTCTATTTATCTTCACGACTCCAAAAATTAATCGAGATGCACGTAAATTGATTTAAACATCTTAAGTTATAAAATATATATATATATATATTTTGCTAAGTCGTTATTAAAAAAAAATATTAGTCCATTTATCACTATTATATCCTTCCTAATTCAGTTCAACTTAAAGCAGAGATAACTATGTAAATATATTTTCCAGCTGTTAGAGATTGTTAGCAACTATCGCGAAGGCCAAACAAATTTTGAAGGAGTGAAACACGTGGGACTACTAATTAATTTTGAAGGAGTGAAACACGTGGGACTACTAATTAATTTGGATAACGGTGAGGTTTAAAATAAAGACTTTTGTCTACTCTGCTATCATGTTAATTGTTAACCACCATTTCATCTAAAAACTTAGGGAGGGGGCCAGTTTTAATATTTATACTGATTTATTTTCTCTGAACGCAAGCAGTTTAACACCAGATTTTGGACAAATTTCCTTAAATAATGAATTCCAAGTTGCATTTAACAAAGTGTTCTTCAACAAAAGTTGACCATTCCAGCCATTCCTTTCTCCCCATCGTGCACCGTTAATGATGTCAATGATGTCGTACGGATTCATTGAAGCATAATTTATTCATTTAGCTTTAGTTAAAATATCCACAGCCCCGGGCCCTAGGTTCTCCAGGCTATCATTCACGGAACAATGTAAATAAATTATGTCAGAAAGGTACCCCAACTTGCAAAGAGAGATCGAAAAGTAAAAGCTAATCAAATGGAGACATTATTATTCATACCCAATTGCTTTCAAAAGCCTTATGCGGTTTGGAAACAGAAGGCCTTGTTTTCCTGCTTCAGTTGAATACAATTCCTCTCCTGCTCCACTCTTTGAAGATGCAACGACAACTGAATCAAATCAACAGTGGGCCCATTTTCAGGAGGAACACAACTTTTAGATTTCATAGAATCTGACTTTTGAAAATTCCGATCTCCTTGGACTTCAAAAGCAATAGAACCACAGGCATCAAAAATCACTGGGGGCCTCAGCTGGTCAACTTCCATTGAACTCATCCCAGAAGAACAAAAACCATTTGGTGGAAACTTTTCCTCGATGCTTGTGCCTACAACCTTTTCAGAATTTTGATCCACAGCACAACGAGCATCGGTGTCTGGTGCAAGTAGAGGGCTAACCATGGGAATTCCTGTCATATGGCCTGACATATTTTTTGAAGGAGCTGACAGAAGAGAGGGAGCACTGTTGAGGTTTGGGACCCCAGATGATTCTTGAACTGCTGATGTTGTTTCAACATAAGTATGACCAGCTTGCGAGAAAAGAATGTCAGAAGAACATTGTTTTCCAATGCCCTGCGTATGGAAGACAGGTTTTGAATGCGACTGACTGTTCCGGGTCAGAATTGCTACTTGAGGGCCGTAAATTGGCTCCTCTCCTACTTTAACATGATTGCATGTATTGCCTTGGAAGTTTTCTTGTGCATTGAAAAGGCCACCAGGAAGCATGTCTGGAAATACAAAGGATGACCTTTTTGGTAGGGAAGTCTGAAGAAACCTAACACCTGACAATGATAAAATGCCTTTTAATAAAATCAATCATGCCGTTCTAGCATCAGAGTAGGTCGCAAGAAGTACATGTTCCTGATTTATTTATTTATTTATTATTATTATTATTTTTTGTTGTGCACAACCAATTATAACCAACCCCTACCACTCAAGGAGATCAGCACCACAGAGCAGTTAAGAATTAGCGCGTTTGATTAATAAATTGTTTTGAGAGACATGGAGTTGTTAGAAGGGTAGTAGAAATTAGAATTTTGCAATTTGGAAGGTAAGGTAGGGGGAATTAGAATATAACAAGGCAGAATAAAAAACGTACAAATGTATGAAGAAACTTTCAGTTTCTCTTTACAAAATCAGCAGATACAAAGCAATAAAAAGGAATCTGGGTGCAGTGGGCCCGTGGCTGCTGCCCACTTTGCTTTAATTGGGAAATGCAATAATACTTAAAATGGATATTCTTAAGATGGAAAACATAGCTTCTAGAATAATTGTGAAAGTTGAACTGGCAAATGCCCAAAACTTCACGATGACAAACCTTTAGACAACTAAATAAAGCACCATTGAAGAATAGCATGAAAATCCAAAATAAATAAGTATTACAAAAATACGGATCTTTGACTGGGTTGCATCCACCCAACATATAATACACAAGTAACATGGATCACAGCATCTTGCCGTCTCGCTGAGGAAGATTATGATGGATAGTACAATATCCATAACATGCCCAATATTTTTGCAATGAAATGACGACATAGCCACTCCAATTGATGAAAAATAAGCTATTGCTTAAGTAACATGGGATTCAAAGAAGCAAAGGCTTAATACCAATTACTCTGAGTTGAGCCACTTGATTATAGGAATCAAAATCTTAAGAAACACAAAAACTTCAGAACTCATGAAATGGCTATTCCTCCATAAAATTACACATTGAGACATAAAAATTTCTCAAACTTTATCATTGCTAAGAGGATAAGCATGTTTAAATGGCTAACTTACTTGGCTGAGAGAAAATATATTGGAGGAAATTTTGGACAGAAGAAACAGAAATGGAAGTTACGAGACGGATATGATTTTAATTGCAAGTCATAATACCTAGGGAGAATTAATTAATAGTGATTATAGAAATAACTATGAAATCTTCTATTTCTTAAACTCAACTCCATCACTGGTCTTCAACTGAAAAATTTGTATATAAGAAAAAATATTGAGAATTGCCTAACAAATATTCTATTACCTCCAAGTTGCTAATTGTATGGCAATTTCCACCCAGATACAAGTTAATTATTCAGAAGTTCCATTTTAGGACATAGCCAAGTTGATTGAATAAGACATACAATCAACTGCCAGACAGGGAAGGGCAGAGGAGTTTGAAAAGGAAATTTCAATAGTAAAGCTTTAGAGACCAGAGAAGAGTTCATACCTTCATAATACCGAAGCAACTTGTGTGATTTACCAGATAGAATATCCAACTGAGGCTTTCTTCGACGCTCATTGTGGCCTGCAAGGCGTTTGCGACAACTGCGTTTGCCATCGTCAAATTCAGCTAGCAAATGAAATCTGGTATCAAAAAGAGTTACCATCATTTATGCCACCAATAACTATGAAGCACCAGAGTGCGACTTGTTCTATCAACGTTGTAAGCTCGAAAGAATAGCTTTTGAAAAATAAAGAAATACAGTCACTATAAAATCTACATAATACCAGTGTAGAGTGTTAAGTTACAGATGACTGACTTTAAGGATGATTCCAATTGCCCATAAACCTACTAGAACACACCAAGGGATAGATATTCTAATGAGATTCAGAAGACCATATCAGCAGTGTCAAATTGCTCTAAATCTGTTTTGAACAGTTACGGTCTTGTAGAATCAGTAGGTTCAAAGCTCAATCGTACAAACTGGGTGCAATATTAGCATAGATTATTCAATGTGAAACACTTGTAATTCTTGCAAAATGAATAGAGAGGGGTGTGTTCTGAAGAAGTTGTTCTGCTACTTCTCAAATCAAGATATGGTAATGTTCGATCTCAGTGTGTGCAGGCTTTCGAAGGTCAAGTTACAAGAGAGCCTTAACCCAGTGCTAGCCTAACCAACCCAGTGCTAGCCTAACCAATGGAAGATGCTAGAGCCATTACCCTGTCCAGCAATAATATGGCAATTTTCACAAATATTCACTTTTCTGGGGGCTTTATGAGCAGAAGCATGCATGTGCCTCTTTATACTTGACAAGGGAAAAAAAAAATTAGAAAAGAAGGAAAACAGGGAAATTACTATAAAATCTTTAGTAATACATTTTAACAAATAACAACAAATTCAATACAAAATCTTTAAAATGAAGAACTCAAATTCATTACTACGGATTCAGCCTAAAGTCAATGAGAGAATCATCACAGTTTAAGGTAGTAGACTGCAAGGATTGATCTTACCTGCTACATTGCTGACAAAACCTTTGCTGAATGCCATTAACAATAACTCTAGAAGTCTTTGAGTGAACATCACAAACTTTGTGCCTTTTGTAGTAATCCTTTGAGGAGCTCAGGTCTTTGTTACACCCATGCACTTGGCAAATGGGATTCTGAGGATACAAATTTGCCGTACGCACTCTCTTTGATGTCAATGAAGATCCCACCGAAGATAAAACCAGCCCTTCATTCGAACATCTACTATTCTTGGCTTCTCCCCAACCAACCAACTTCCTCAATTTCAAATCAATTAGTGATGATTTTTGACAATCGGGTACAATGAAAGAACTAGAAAGGCTTAACCCAGATTCCAATTCGCCAAAAGACGAATTTGAAGTAATCATAGAAGTAGGAGAAAGTAGTGTACTACTAAAATAATTACCAATCTCACCATCCAAAACATCCAAATTTGGATCACTACGATCTGACTTTCTCATCATGTCAGGTAAACCCAGTTCCATAAATTCCATGCTCTCAACTGTGTCTCCACCAGAGCCTAACATGTCATCAGAATTACAAGAGAATTTCGTGTTCCATCCCGTTGACATTTTTCTAGGCCTACCAAGAGCATCAGCTGGTAAACCTATTCCATCACTTAACATAGGATTCTTCACTTCTGAAGCATCTTTCCAAGACTCCATCCTCTGTACAGCATTCAAGTTGTAAATAATAAATATTATAAACAACCAACCCATGAGCTAAATTCAACTTTAATTTTGGAAAAAAAAAAACCCACAAAAGTAGATGAATATATACAAAAAAATTCTACAGCCACTTGAGAATCAGCTTATAAACATTAGCAGACAAATGTATCCCCACATAACCCGACACAAAACAACCATACATCCCCAATCACACAGGAAAAAGCAAGAGAGAAAAAAGAAAGAAAAACAAATAAAAAAACTGTGAAGCTCAAAAATGAAGAGAAATTTCAAGTTACCAACTATTGCGGAGAAAACACCTATTATGGAGGCAAAGCCACAGAAAAATTCAAAGCCGGACTTCAATTCACCCTCAAGATAAGGAATTTTCTGCAACTCTCAAAGAAACAACCCAGAACGATTAAAAAAACAAACAGTTACTGTACACGCATAGAAGAAGCAGCAGCAAATAAATAAAGAAAGACCCATTATGAAAAATTAATTGTTAATTCATTCTTGATTTGGAAAAACTAACAGAAAACAACCTGAATGATGAAATTAGATAGGTTTCGCTTACCAGAGTGAACAGCGCACGGAGAGAGAGAGAGAGAGAGGTGTTGATTTTATTTTGTCCTTCCGTGGTTTGGTGAGGCCGAAGCAGATACAGTGTGAGAGTGAGCAAGATTTCCGCTATCCCTTGTACAAATTAAACCAAAGACTCGCGTCGTCGACGAGGTCATTTGTAGCTTTTGAGATAGAGTTGAAATTCCATAATTGTACAGACACGTTTGAGCTTATTACACAGAGAATGTTGCATAAAAAATTAAAGGGCCTATAAACAGATAGGCAACTATGATGCGTACAAGTAGCAATAAAAATAAAAAAGGAGATGTGGACGGTTGCATTTCAACTACCTTCTCTTCGAA
>JAVXUM010000030.1:15807782-15828843 GCA_035590655.1 Pouteria glomerata
ACACACGAGATATTGTGCGTGAGCATTTGATTCTACATGGATTTTTGAAGAATTACAAGAATTGGATAAGACATGGAGAAGAATATGTTGTTTGTCGCCAAGAGGAAAGAGTTGAGATGGAGGTTGATGTTACGACAGTTGATCCGATGATCACAATGCTGAATGATATCGCGTGCGGGATAGCACCTGAAGACACTACCTGTGAGACTGATGGTGTGGGTTGGAGTAATCCTCGTTCAGGTGCAGATGAAGAAGCGTTGAGATATTTTGAAATTCTTGATGATGCACAGACGGAATTATATCCTGGATGTACGAATTTTAGCAAATTATCTTTTATTGTGGAGTTATTACACTTAAAGGCTTTAAATCAGTGGACAGACACGTCCTTTGACATGCTACTACAACTATTGCACAGAGTACTCCCATCTGGTGCAAAGCTAGCTGAGTCTTACTACCATGCTCGTAAGTTGACTGAAAACTTAGGCTTTACATATGAGACTTTAGATGCATGCCCAAACAATTGTATGTTGTTTAGAAATGAGAATGCCCATCTCGATACGTGCATTGTGTGCAAGACTTCAAGATGGAAGAATGACGGGCTTGGTCGGAATGATCTAAGTAATTCGAGGAGGGTTCTGAACCGTGGGAAACTTGTTGCTGCAAAGCAAATGCGATATTTTCCACTTAAGCCAAGGCTAAAGAGACTTTTTATGTCGTCTAAAATTTCTAAACTAATGAGATGGTATGCAGAGAATACTAGGGAGACCGAGAAATTAACCCACCCAGCAGACTCCCCAGCATGGAAAGACTTTGACAATAGACACCCTGAATTTGCCCTAGATAGTCGTAATGTGCGGCTTGGCTTGGCTGCAGATGGTTTTAACCCATTCAGGTCCATGACTGGGGCAAATCATAGTACATGGCCAGTGGTGTTGGTTCCGTATAATCTTCCTCCTTGGTTGTGTATGAAACAACCTTTCCTTATCCTATCCACTCTTATTGATGGACCCAGAGGCCCCGGGGATAAGATTGACGTGTATATGCAGCCATTGATTGACGAGTTGAATGAATTATGGGCAGAAGGTGTGATGACATTTGATGCCGAAGGAAATGAAATGTTCAAACTTCGTGCTGCGTTATTATGGACAATCAACGACTTCCCCGCGTATGCTAATTTGTCTGGTTGGAGCACAAAGGGAGAATTTGCATGTCCTTGTTGCAATCAGAGCAAGAAGTCAATTTGGCTAAAACACGGTAGAAAATGGGCCTACACAGGTCATAGACGTTTTCTACCCCCATTGCATAGGTTTAGAAGGGACAGAGTGTCATTCGATGGTACTCGGGAATTTGGTCCAACACCACAGATATTGACTGGAGTTGATTTATTATCTCAACTGGAGCAGGAGCAAATACGCACAGTATATGATTTTCAAGATCTGTTGGCCCCTCCACTACCTTCTACCTCCTCTGGGAACAGAAAGCGCAGTCATAACTGGAAGAAGAAAAGTATTTTCTACAGTTTACCGTATTGGAAAGACAACATGTTGAGACATAACTTGGATGTTATGCACATTGAAAAAAATGTGTGTGATAATATATTATGGACCATTCTGGGTGTCAAGGGAAAGTCGAAAGACAGTGCCAATGCTCGCCGTGATTTGCAAGAAATGGGATTGAGAAAATCACTGCACTTACAATTGAGAGAGTCCAACAAGGCATACATGCCTCCTGCACAATACACGATGAGTAAAGACGAGAAAGAGGCATTTCTCTCCATCTTGAAAGGGGTCAAGGTGCCTGACGGCTACTGTTCTAATATTTCAAAGCGTGTGAACGTGAAAGAAAGGACTTTACAGGGTTTGAAGAGTCATGACAATCACATTCTGATTCAACAATTAATTCCTATTTCAATTCGAAATTTATTACCTCAGAATGTTGTTGAGCCATTAATTGAGGTCAGTAGCTTTTTCAGACAACTGTCTTCAAGAGTTCATCGCACAGATGATTTGAAAAGCCTCCAGAATAGGATAGCGCTAGCACTATGTCATCTTGAAAAACTCTTTCCACCGTCATTCTTCGATGTAATGGTCCACTTAACCATACATTTAACGGGTGAAGCCTTAGTTGGTGGCCCTGTCCAATTCAGGTGGATGTATCCGATTGAGAGGTACATGAACACTTTGAAAAGATATGTGCGTAATAGAGCTCGTCCAGAAGCATCGATAGCCAAGGGTTATTTGATGGATGAGTGCACCAATTTCTGCGCTGCCTATCTTAATGATGTCGAAACCAAGCTAAATAGGCCCTCACGGATTAATGATGGTCCTATTGGAGAAGGCACACTATTTGATCTAGATAACATCGAGTGGGTTCAAGCTCATCGATATGTATTGTTCAACACCCCATCAGTTGTGCCATTGATTCAGTAAGTCAATGCTTATTCACATATCTAAGTTGTTGGTTTGCTTTGCATTAACGTGTGTTGTGCACCATTTGCAGGACACACATTGATGAGCTCAAACGGAACATGCCTCGTGCTACAGATAATGAAATTCGACAGTCTCATTTCCAGTCATTTCACGATTGGTTCAGGAATTATGTACGTATAGATATGAGTGTATGTACTTCAATTTATTCCTATTATATTATTTTATGCAATTTTATTCAATGAGATTTATTTATTGTGTAGGTGTACAATTTAAGAGAAACAAGTGATGGTAGTTTGACTGAGGAAATGAACCAGCTAGCTGATGGTCCATTTATAACAGCACGACGTTACACAACTTGTGACGTTAATGGATTTAGATTTCGCATCAAAGAAGTAGATGAGAAACGAACAACGCAGAATAGTGGTATTGGTTGTTTTTCCGTCGATGCTGGTTATTACTATGGTGAATTGAAAGACATTGTTGAAGTTATATACAATCATGGGTTAAAATATCTGTTGTTCAAATGTTCCTGGGTCGATCCAATTCGTGGGACTAAAGCTGATAAGTATCAATTTACGTTGGTAAATTTTAACAATTTGTTATATCGAGATGAGCGAATAAGTTCTGAACCCTACATATTAGCCTTGCAAGCTGAGCAAGTTTACTATGTCAAAGATCCAATGGATCCTAACTGGCAAGTTGTAGTTAAAATGTCAAGGAGGGGGGTGTACCAAATTGAATGTGATGAGCCAGATATTGATGCATTTGCTCAGCAAGTTCTTGACGAAAATGTAGTAGTTCAACGAGATGAGGATGTCAACTGGGTTAGAGAGACTGTTGAAGGAGACACTATAGACTTACATGACCAATGAAGGGTTACTTACTTTTTTCCTTTTACCTTTTGTTCAATTATATGTTTAACTTTAGCTTACACATGGTTGAAACAATTGCGTAAAATTATTTATTATATGAATATTTCAACAGAAATGTCTGGACGTAAGAGGAGAGATCGCCCGCGCACGATGGACGAGTTATTACGTCAGACCCAGGGCTGCATGACGACAAATAATCATAGCCAATCGATGCATACAGTATGTGCCCATGCCACTAGCGTACCGACCCCATCAGTGGGTTCCCCTACCATGCATCATACACCTCTACCCAGTTCCTCAGCATCTCAGATGCAGTCATCTACCCAGTGGTCGACCCGCTCGACACCTGCACCGGCCCGATCTAGATATTTTCCATCCGCTCCTAGTGCATCGGCCTCCAGGCCTACTGGTATATTTTATATTTTATGTTTAACGCCTATATAGAATATGTTTATTTTTCGTTACCTAATACGAGGTTAACACTAATAGGTTCTACTACGACGAGTTCATCCTCCAGTAGGGGTAGGGGCCCTGCTAAAGGGATTCCATCATGGAATTCAGGTACCCCATATGATGTGCAGTTTGATGACACATTGCACCCAGTTGGACCTGGGGCTCGCCGATTCATTAGCCAGTTAGGGCATATGGTACGGGACCCACACCGATTTCCTCTGACTATGCTCGATTGGACTGCCTTTCCTCAAGATACGTTAGATCGACTTTGGGGGGAAGTTAAGGTAATATGTTTATTTTTATGTTAACGTGAAAGTTATTATACGTTGTGTGTTCTGTTACAGCATTCCATGTCTAATAAAATATCAAACTGTCATACGTAGGACAATTTGAGGTCGTGTCCTGATGACTTTCGGCCAGTTTGCATGTCAAAGTGCCGAAAATTATGGAAGGATCATAAGAACAAGGTCAAGATGGAGCATTGGAAGAAGAACGTGGACGCTCCAGACCTTCTTCAGCGAGTCCCGAGATGCATCCTCCCCACGCAGTGGCCTGAGCTTGTTCGCTACTGGTCGAGCGAAGAGGCAAGGGTGAGTAGTGTGTACTATTTGCTTAATTTCATTTAATATTTTAAAAATAAGATACCTACAAAAACTAACCTTAATGAAAACAGGAAGAGGCAGAGCGAAATTCTCAAAACCGCTCGATGCAGGGCCCGAGTCACAGGCTTGGGACTCGACATGTTACGCAGGTCCGGCACGAGGTAAACCACCCAGTTAGATCGTATGTGCTATTTAATTTCTTAGGAGTCTGTATCTTAATATATAATCGACATAATTTTACCATGAACAGTTGCGTGAGGAGGGTGCTCTTACCGACCGAATGTCTGTGTGGATGGCGAGTCGCAGACTTGATGACCCAGAGGTTGCAGCTCTTGTAGTAAGTATCCACTTTATACAAACTTATATTTACCTATTATGAAATTTATTTATTTATCTTTCTAATGTAGTAAGTTTCATACACAGGCTCAGTTTGAGGCTCAGTTGGCCCAGCTTCCAGAGGAAGAGCGACAGGTGGCTAGTAGGCGGGATGAGATATTCCATGCGATCATTGGCCGGGATGGGCACGGATATACCCTCACATTTGGCTCGGGCATACCACGTTCTATCTTTGCACGATCAGAGTCAGTAGGAGGTAGTTCATCCCAGAGCTCACGTATGCGTACTGACGAGGAGGTGGACGAGCTGATCCAGTCTCTTCGCCAGGAGATGGATGCGCGGGTAGAGGCGCGGGTAGAGGATATTCGAGTAAGGATGGAGGTACAGATGCAGGCCCAGGTGCAAGCTCAGGTGCAAGCTCAGTTGCAGGCCCAGTTGACAGAACTAGAGCATCGGCTAGCTCATGCTCGTGTCCCTATAGTTGATGCTGATCCCCCGCTTCGTACACAGGTTAATAACAAAACAATTTGTCTTTAAATTGTTATTCAATTCATTGGCAAATACATAGTTATGTCTGTTGTTAATCATATTTCGATTTATTATAGGCCCCGGACGCTGGCAGTGGCCACCAGGCGAGACACGAGTCGGTTGGTGAGGGCATGCAAGATCCAGCAGGCTCGAATGATTAGGATCAGGTATTACCTTGACTTTATATGTCTTAACGTTTTTAATTGTTAAGTAATTTAAGTATATATAATTAAATTTATTCTATAGATTTATTGTTTATTTTATGCACTTTGAGAAACTTAGCCTTGAACAGCGCGTAAATCCGACACCCGAATGTCCGGAATCGTAGAAAGTATGTTTAACTTGAAACTTTGAACTTAACTCGAAACTTAGCCTTTAACGACCCAAATTGAGCAGACGGACTCCGATGTCTGTCAAACTTGAGGAGCATGATATTCGGGCCATTAGTGACCTACTGGAACGAACGACGCGTAAATCCGACACCCGAAGTGTTCGAAATCTTAGAAAGTACGTTTAACTTGAAACTTTGAACTTAAAACTCGAAACTTAGCCTCCAACGGCCCAAATTGAGCAGACGGACTCCGATGCCTGTCAAACATTAGGAGCATGATCTGCGGGCCATTAGTGACCTGCTGGAAGGAACGGTGCGTAAATTCGACACCCGAAGTGTCCGAAATCTTAGAAAGTACGTTTAATTGAAAACTTTGAACTTATAACTCGAAGTGTCCAGAATGTTAAAATATTTTTAATGTCACAACACTTTGAATTATATCATTTAACCATTATTTATTTCACGTAATTTTTTTTAGTTATATTTAAAATTTATTTGGCTAATAATATTTATTTTTGTTTCAGGTTGGTTGAAAAGTACTGCCGCAGACACCTTGTTTTGCTTTTTGTTTTTTTTTTCCTTTGGAATTATGTAGGACTTTTTTTTGGTAATTTTAAAACATTGTATTTTTATTAATGTAAATAAACAATTTTAATTTTATTATTTTTTTGGTGTGTATGATTTAATTTAATTTTGGTAGCTAATTTTATAAAAATTTGCAAAACAAATACAGGTACAGATACAGAAATTAAATAGACAAAATAATGCAAAATTTTTGCAAAAATTTTTTGCACTATTAGCGACCGCCGAGGCCGTCGCTAATTGCCGTCGGTAATGCTTTTTTTTAGCGACTGCCCGAGCCGTCCCTAAAAGAGAATTTTTGCCGTCGCTAATAATACTTTTAACGACCGCCAAGGCCGTCGCTAAAAGTGCCTGGGGCCGTCGCTAAAGGTACTTTTAGCGACCGCCAAGGCAGTCGCTAAAGGTCATCAAAGCCGTCGCTAATGCTCAAAAAAATGAAAAAACTTGCGGTCGCTAAAGAGCCGTCGCTAGCATTAGCGACGGCCACGTGGCGGTCGCTAATGCTCTGTAGCGACGAAGCTCCCGCGGCCGAAAATCAGTCGTCGCCATGCCGTCGCTAAAGAGCATTAGCGACGGCTTCAGGACTGCTAATGCTCTAATTTGTAGTAGTGATACTTGTGACACTGAAGTATTGAAAAAATCATAGAAACTTGAGTAAAATAAAAGCACATTTGCTTGTTCAAATTTACATTATTTTGCACGAATGCACAATAAGGTACACCAATAATACAATTCATTAATTTGTGAAAGTTAGCTGAAAGTACATGAAAGTTTGCTTTAACTTGCGAAAGAATACCAAAATATATGATTTAAAATTTTATGTACACCAAAAATAATGATGTATATTAAATTTCAACGAACAATGGATTACTTTGCTCGATTGTCCATAAAACTTAAGCAAGATTGCATTTTTGTTAGTGGTTCAATAAAAATATGTGAATAATGGCCATGGATTTCGAATATAGATTGCAGTACTTCATATGTTTTTAAAGACTTTGCAATAATATGTATCATTAAATAAAATTTTATTTTAGCCAACATTTTTGTACGGTGACAATATGACAAATTGCTCCTTCACTGATATTTGTGATAACACAGTAAATTAGAATGAGCACTAGATGATCCAAATCAGGTTCGGATCGCCGTGGATTGCTGTCTCAACACTGGTGTGGTGCCTGTTAAAGAGCCTCCGATGCTTAAGTTAGCAAGGGAGCTAAGTATATATTTTGGCAAAGTAACGGTTATGTAAAATTCAGTATATCCGTACCTGAGCACCGGAGTCCCTTTATATATGTTTTGTTGATCCTGTATATGAGTTGTGGGCAAGAGTAGTACTGGATCATGCCCAGCATCTAATCAGGTTACACCACCTGTTATCACAGATTTCAATACTGATATCATTTTATTAGTTATCAAAAATGTTAGTGGGCAAGTAATACCCCTGTAGGCAAGGATAACGGAATATGTCAGAAAGTGATGATACGCGTGATTATAACGTAAGCATTTCTGTCTCATATGGGAAGATCAGACCAAACTCTTGATCTATAGTCAGTCAGTCGAAATAAAATATATCCGACCGATAAATCATGCTCGGTCGAACCGGTCATGCTCATTAAGCCCGTTTAAGCATTAACGTCAGTCGGTTACGGAGCAGGTCGGTCGGGTCTTTTGGTCGGTCACGTACTCGGTCATTCGGGTCGGCTTTAGTATATAGACTAATTGGGTGTATCCTATCAGATGCCTCCGATTCCTTTGATCACAAAGTGTCCAAAAGGAATTCATTATCTCAAATAAGTCAGTCGGGTCGGGTGCACCCTATCAATTTGTATTTCTTCCAGATTCAATATCAAACCACCCTTCGTGTTCATCGTGGAAAGCGTATGCAATTCGATCACCGGAAATCCACCGGAGACGGAAACAGTTATTTGAGTGCGATTTGGCAACACAAAGGTTTTAATTTGAGGTCCTCTAAACGTTAGGAAAAAAAAAAAAGACACCACCAAAAAGTGCAAAAACATTTGTTGCCAAAAGTACTCTTTTATCTCTAGCTGAAAAATTATGTTTCGTTTTTTAGTCCATCTCTTCAGTTTGCAATTTTCATCCTACCTGCGCCTGTGTATCATTTTCCTATTATATATATATATATATATTTCTCAACTGTGTAGGAATATTATATGTATACATTAGAGTCAACCTCGTCAATTTCTTTGACCTTCTAATTGTGAGATTCCCATTCACAGAAGATGGGCAACATGAAATTTCAAGCACAAATCCACGGTTTCATTTATTTAATATAGCTCATTATAATACACGCTAGCTAGTATATTTACTCTAATAGTCTTTTTATTTAAAATAGTAGATACGTCTGGTTAACTATAAAATTCTATAAATTTATATAAAATTTAAAATTTTCACTTGATTGTAATTTTTTACAAATTTATATACATAATCTCCTTTTTTATTTTATTTTATTTTATTTTATTTGAAAGGTAAGAATATAACATAATCTCGTAAAGACACCAACCAGCTAACATTTTTTTTTTAAAACTATGCCTAAAGTGCTTATTAAGCCGGCTGGGGGGAATTTATTTTATAGTGGTGGCGGATGTCAATGGATGATCCGCCACCATGGGTGTACCTTCCATAAGTCGGGTTTAAATCGTCATCTTCGTCCTCATCAGCATCAGCAGTGCTAGTTTTACTTTCGTGACTTTCTCTTTCACCCTCAATGTTCGCACTAGGGTTAGCTTTTCGACCACCAAGATTTGCATCTCTTAGCCGCCGACTGTAGACCAAATCGAGCACCTCTGCGCTGGCTGCTGCTTGCAAAGTCACGATGATCATCATCGTGAAGGCCACGACAATTAAGAGAAATTTCCTCATGATTCAATTGTGTTAAACCCTGAGCTTTTAGAAAAATAGATAGATGAATGAATGGTGAAATAATGGATTCCAAGCATGAGAATATATATATAGGTAAATTTAGTTACGGCATATATATGGTTCCGTTTGGTTTATTAAAATTCTTTAATATTTTTGAAAATTTTTAAAAATATTAAAAAATTATTCATTTTTTATTTATTACACGAATTATAAACCCACAACTTATCTCATTTTATTTTATTTTTTATCACTCCAAACTCATCCATATGAGATAAAATCAAGAGCACTTGAAAGAGAATGGGCTGAGCACTGGGGACGACTGCCAATGCCTTGGCACCATGCGCGAATTAAGTAATGATGACTAGGGTTGATAATTGTTGAATTCATAGTGCTGACCCTTAATTATTTAGTGACTAAATTGCAATGAGGTTTCCACGTTAGGCTTAAGCAATGGGCCCATAAACTGAAATTTGGTGCTTTTTTTTTTTTTTATCTTAATTAATTATTGATCACATCATGTTAATTACTTACAGTATAAGTCATTAATATTGCTTATGATTGAACTAGTTTAATTAAATAAGACGGGTTTTGATTTGTAGAATTCGGCCTAAACTTTGCCCAATCTAATTTAATTAAAACATATATTATTTTAATATTTTATGCATTTATATATTATTTTATTTATGTTTTGTTATGAAAGTATTAATTTGCTTCAGTACCAAATCATTGTTTCTATAACTTTTAGAATTATTTTTTTACCTAAAAAATATAATTTAAAAATTTAAAAGAGTTAAATGGGCATGGGTTTACTGTTCAAAGTCTAGAGCCTGAATTTTTTAGGCCCGGCCCAAGCCCAAGTCGAATAGGAACTACTTCAACTCCCATTCATTTCAGCCGTAGCTTTGGGAGGTTCTAGCAAAGCCATGCCTGCCACTTCCGGCTATTTCTATACCTCAATCTCTGATCCTAGTCTGCTCAATAATCAAGTGTCTGAGATGGCAACACCTGAATTCCAAACAGCACAATCATTTCTCGAGTGAAAATCCCTGTTTCGATGGGGAAATTTATAACGGGACATAAATTAACGGCGGTGGCAAACTCGTAATATTAGACACGGCGTCATAAATGAAGTCCGAATATGATACAAAATTATTAAGAAAAAATATCAACACATGACATGAGTATATAAATTTGAAATTGATACTATTTAATTTTATTTTGAAATAAATTAATTATTTATTTTATTGATTAAATTTTAAAATATTTAAATATATATATACGAATAAATTATTCAGTTATAAATCCAATTATCACGATAGGTTACCATGAATTGCCATTCCGACACTAACACAATCGAGGAGGTTGTTGCACACTCTCGTAGGAAATCTGTGACACACTCAAAAATATCAAATTTTCCTAATGTCTCGTTTGAAAGTTAATTTTTTTATTATTTTTTATTAATTTTTTTAACGAAAGTTGGTAGATAAAATTTTTTGTGTGTTTAATATAAATAAAAATTTTCAATAACCTTTGATAATTTTTAGATATTTGATAAAATAAATAAAAAACTTTAATAATTTTTAGTAAATTTTAAGTGTTTAGTAAAAATTTTAGTAATTTTGAAATTACATTAAAGTAAAATAACCCTTATACTCTTCACTAACTAAGCAAAATTCATGTTTTAATAACTTACCAACTCCGCAAATTTATTAATAACTTCTGATGTTATACAAAACCTCTAAAATACTAAAAAAAGTTGATTTTTTTTACCTCCAAGCGGGTCTAAATGGGCATGTGCAAAGGTATGAAATGTAGTGAGAATAAGATATGTAGAGATCAGCTCTCGGAGCATAGGTCAGTTGGCGAAAGGGCGAAGGTGAGGTGATCTCGGTCAGCCACAGCGAGAGTTCGAGTCTCAGTAGAGGCAGGGCTCTTGCATTGTACAGAGCGATAAAAACAGCTTTTGCACCCTACGTCGCTGACGTACATCCTGCGATTTATCTCCTCTAACATAACTCAAAGTTAGACGATAAGAGCTTATAGGGAGAGATTCCACCTTTTAGGATAGGTAGAGATCAAAAGAGATGAGTGTTTCCTGGTTATTCAAAACTGAGTCAATGAACCAAGCAAATTAGACAAAGTCTATAGGAGTTAGGTGGTGATTATTATTAAATCGCAAAACTTCAACGACTGTAAAGAAACTTTTCGTTATCATATAATATAAAATTAACTAGTTGCGTTATAGGAGTAAAACTTGATATCAATCGGCAGCATCTGATTGGCTGCTTCCCTAGAAATTGTCTGAAAAGGGTTTAGTAGGAATCTCAGTGGACGACTGAAATCAAATAAAACCAGAGACAATTTTTACTCTGGGAAGTGGTCATTAGGGTGCAGGTAATTAAGATTCTAACTTTGAACAATTTTTACAGATCATTGGCGGGATAAAAAAAATGTCGCTGGTAACTGACTTCCCTCTGTTGATATTTTTTTTAGATGCTTATTGCATGTAAATCGTTTTCCGCTGACTGGTAATTTTTCTAAACTGCAGATTTCATTCCCAGCACCGACAAGAAGATAGAGGGAGAATGATGGTTTTGGTGTAATCCTCGAGAGTTTCGTCCCAACTTTTGTTTCGACGTGCATGTAAAATATTTTATACAATAAAAAATTTTATGTAAGATATGCTTGCTGCGAGGTGAAAAATTTAAAGGTAAAAAAAATTATCAGAGTAATTGTTACTTAAGTAACAGGATAACAAATTTATAATACTTATATTTGAAATGAAAGAGTAAATATTATTATGTAATAATTATTTTATGTTTAAAATGATAAAAATTAATTGTAAAAGATTGTAAATATATATTTCACGAGGTAATGATAAAAAGATAAAAATTTTCATTACTTTCTGTTACTCACCTTCCTGGAGAGTAATACTTTTTCTCTCATACGTGGGCAATGGTTATTTCAGAGTAATTGTTAGTTCACCCATCCAAATATATGTAATGAATGGTAAAAATTATTACTATAACTTTTACCTCCGATTATCTCCAAACATATTTTGGCGATAATATTTTTTAAAATAACTTTCTAATATAAAGTATTGATTCTTATAATGTGTGACGTGTGATTTGGGCTGATGAGAAAGTTAAAAGTTCAAATCCCCTCCAAACAGGAATTAGTATGAAGTTTATTCCTATTTCCACTCACGTCCAATTATTCCGCAAAACAAATTACCAACCAACTTTGATTTCCTATTTTCTATTTTTTTTTTTTTGTTTTATATGTCTTTTTTCACCAAAACTAATTTTTTTTTTTTTTTTTGAAACGGTAATTTTTAAAGTGTTAATCACATTCGTTAAAAAAGTAAAATACAAATAAGAAATTCATGTTCGTTTAGATAAAAGTTAAAACTTTAAATCGTATAGTTTTTACTTAAGTGGTAAAAAAATTTTTATTTTGTTTTAGTGTAATTAACACCCATAAAAATTATATCTTTTAAACATAAAATCAAATTTTGGTAAAAAAAAAGTCATGTAAAACAAGAAAAGTTAAAAAAAAAAATCAAAAATCAACTTTTGATACCCCCAAGCAACCCCAAATGGGTAAGTTATTTTTCATAATATTGAGTAAAATATTTTATAAGTAAAAGATTTTATCAAATTTATGAGCAACTGAACACCTGAAAATAATAAAAATATTTTTATGTCAGGACAAAGGGAATCTAAAAAGAAATAATTTGGTGTAATCCACCAAATTTAGAAAAAGTAATTGCTAATACATGTAATGTCATATTGTGATTAGCTCTAATTAGGCATACATATTTGGACGATCTGATTTATAAAATACTAGTATTTATCCTGCCTTTGGCACGGGAATGAAAAATGAGTAATAGCCGTTGATCTGATTTGTATAATAACAGCCGTTGATCTAATACATAAATGTCAAATCAATGAGCTAATTTGTTATATAGACATTTTAAGGGATTTGATTTGATTTTTCCTTTCCTTTTCCGTTGTATAATGATCTAAAGGTACACTTGAATACAAATAACATCTGCTAAAAAACTCTAAAATTTTTGAAAGCCTCTAAAAGTTTCTTTCACTACATGTATTACAAACTCATAATTTATTTCATTTTATCTCACTTTTTATCACAAGAGGATATAGAATAAGGAATTTTGGAGACAATTTTTAAGTAATTTTTGTAATTTTTAGTTAAAAGTTGTTAGTTGTAATTTTTAGTATATTTGGTGAAATAAGTTGAAACTTTTAGTAATTTTTAATAATTTTTTTTTGTAATTTTTGAATATTTGATAAAAATTTTGATAATTTTTAGTAAATTTATGTAATATTTAATAACTTTTAGTAAATTTTAGTAATTTTTTGTAACTTTTGAATTAAAAAGTTATTGTAACCAAATAAAAAAGTAATAAATATTAGTATTTTATGAAACATATAATGAGCAAGAGTTAATATTTTTTGTTAAAATTTACATTGTCAAACGTAGCCAAAATTTACATTCCTTTTTCCCTGTATTCTTTATTCTGACAGTAATAAAGTATTTTTTTTTATTAACTTTCCATTCAAATGCCACTTTTGACGATTTTGATATTGTTTAGTGTAAAATAAAATAATATAAATTTTTATAATTATAAATTATGAAATAAAAAATTTAAATCTTTTATTAATTATATAAAATTTGAGATATTAATTTTTATAATTTTGTATAATATTATATATAAAACTCCAAACATACCAATTCACAAAGTCAGTCATTTTTTAAAATATTTTTAACCGTTAGATTAAATCGTCCAACACCATGTTTGTCTCCTGTGAATTTGTTCGACAGAAATCCTTCTTCACCCATGAACCGGTGGGAGTACGAAAATTTCTTGCAATCCAATAACCTAAAAGAAGTCCCTATCGGAGTTGAATGCTTGGATATGCAGACCTTTGACCTTAATTTGTTTTATCATACTCACTGTAGGAGACGGAAGTCACATGATAAATGAGAGTAACTTTTACTTATTTATTAAATGTTGATATACACGCAATATATGTAAATATTTTTTACCTTAATTATTAATAAAATTATAAAAAATAACAAAAATATCTAAAATAATAAATAACAAGTAATTAAGTTTATTTAAGTAAAGAATACATATAATTAAGGAGTATTAAAAGAAAATAAAAAAGTTACAAATTAATAAGTAGTTAAATGTATTTAAGGTAGATAAAATATAAATAAAAAATTACTTTTTAATGTTTCTGAAATATAAATAGTTCTAGAAAATTAAGAGATGTTATAAGAAAAAACATTTCACCAAAAAAACAATTCATAAATATATATATATATATTTCATCAAACCTTTCTATCTCACCTAAAATAATATAGATTTTATTCCATGTATCATCAATAAAATACTTAAGCTTCTCTCTCTTATTCTATGAATGAAGGAGTTAATTATAAAAATAATAATGCTATAGTTACATCATTTTTTACACCTTCGTTTATGCCCTATTGGTGACGACGACGAGTAGTCACCAGTTCATTTCATTTAAAATCATTACAGTTGCAAGATGAAGGCAATATCTTATGACTATAATGATTTTAAATGAAATGAACTAATTACTACCCGTCGTTACCACTGAGATATAAACCACTAAAATATAAATAAATGTGTAAACAAATAATGTAAATACAACATTTCTTTTATAAAAAGTATGCAATAGTTTTTGAATTGTAAAGCCCATTTTCATAACATCTATAAAGCTTGTAAATTGCAAAACTTTTGAGAAAATCTAGTACATTGACCATTTGACCTGTTTTTTGTGACCTGGATTGATCTTTATGGTATGTTTGGTTGGATAGGGAATAGGAAAGAAGAACGGGGGAGAGTGGATAATACTTTACGAGCGTTTACCCATGAATCGAAATCGTTGATGACACGTCATACATGTCTAATATTGTTATGTAAATTGTTAATTAAAATAATTTTTTACATCTTAAATTTTAACAGTTTTAATTAACAATTAACAATTTACTTTTCTCAAATTTTAATAACTCCAAGGTCCCGCCCCCTCCCCAACAACTTCCTCCGCCAGCGACTCTCCCAAGCCACCTTTTCTCTCTCTCTCTCTCAACTCTCCTAAGCCACCTTTTATCTCTCTCTCCCTCTCGCCTGCTTTCCTTCTAACACCAGCTTAGCAACTGAGCCTTCCCCCAAACTCCCATATTATGCCCAGTTTTGCTACGCTTACACCATGCCTTTTACACCAATGGTTACACCCATCCAAAATGGCATCGTATTGGGTACTAAAAAAAAAAAAAAATTTCGAATCATGATTTTTCCTACCCTCTGTGAAATCAATTTCCCGCTGAATAACCCAGGTTCGACCGTGCTTGTTGTACGAGTCAGCAACTACGGAGCTCAAACAAGAACATGACCTATTCTTCGGCAAAAGGTGGAGCAGCTCCGAGCATCGAACGAGCAAAATTTCAGAGAAATCTCGCAAATTGCCACCAGCCTATTTTAGGTACAACGCCTTTTTGTACGAGTTGGCGACAACTCCGCTTGGAAAAATCTTCCCGAAGAATCAAAATGAAGTTATTTCATGATAGAAAAATTAAAATCTACATCACCTAACTCCGGCGAAACCTGAAACTCTAAACAAGCAATGCTAAATTCGCTGTATATATATATATATATGAACATAAACCTGCGATTGTAAATGTTGTAAGGGCATTGCTATAATTTGAAAAGCACGTTTGGAGGCCTGATTTCTTAATAAGTTTCCAAACAAGATTGGACTCTTTGCCGCCAACTCCGGTCCTGCTCTGCAAGCATGCCTCCAAAATTCTTTTTACTGTCAGTTTAAAAAGCTTCTGTTATTTTTGAACTCAAAAATTATGGCCCAAATGACAAAGGTTCAACATGATTTTGTGACTAGCTCCAACATATGACCAGCTCCTATCTTTTAAATTTTTTTTTTTTTTTTTTTTTGTTTAGACAGAAAAACAGAATCAAATAAAAAAATTTCATATCAGAGACAAAACCATGCAATGACCAAAGGAGCCCTGGCACCTCCAAAAATTGCAAAAATAAAAAAAAAAAATTTATATATATCTTTCTTTTAAAAAATAAAAAAATTTCATATTAGAGACAAAACCATGCAATGACCAAAGGAGCCCTGGCACCTCCAAACATTGCAAAAAAAAAAAAATTATATATATCTTTCTTTTAAAAAATTATAAATATATATCTCTTTTAAAAATGGCACCTCGAACTCTTTTACTTTGAGCCATAATTTTTGAGTTCGGTCATTAATGAACTGTAGAATTTATGTTCTTGAGTTGGGCAATTAATAATTTAACCTAATTAATTAAATAATTTTTAGTTACAGAAGGTAGAAGTTAAGATTCTTCTTCAGTTGAGATTACTCTCTCTTTCTACATTGAAGTTGAAACTCGATCTTATAAGTTTTTCTTTCATTAAAGCTGAAGTTCAAAACTAATAGGAAGTTTGAATGCATGCTATACTTTTTTATTTGAGAATTCTCAATCAACTCATTTGGCTTTAAGTCTCCTCAATTAATAGTGTACTAATTATTTGTTTTCCTTTTTCATTTTTTGGTGCAATTATGCTGTTGGATGTATAAATAAATGGGTACCAATTTATTTGTCTTTTGTTCCATTCAATTTGATAAATGCTATTTTGAAATGTATTTGAATGATAAAGTATGGCTCTAACCTTGTTTCCTTTGTTTCTTAATTAGAGATGATGTCGTCAGAGTTTGTTCCATTAACAATGCCTGCAAACATAGAGTGTACAGAACAAGAGGAAGTATGGAGTGGAGAGAATGAAAGCAAGCAAGAGGTATGGAATTGTCTTTCAAACAAAGTGCGTGATGAGATAGATACTACTCAGGGTGGGGAAAATGCAACTGACAA
Source organism: Pouteria glomerata (assembly GCA_035590655.1). Lineage (NCBI taxonomy): Eukaryota > Viridiplantae > Streptophyta > Magnoliopsida > Ericales > Sapotaceae > Pouteria > Pouteria glomerata. The sequence goes on from JAVXUM010000030.1 coordinate 15,824,749, forward strand.
TTGTGAAGATAAAGTAGAAAAACCGAAGGAAGGAATGGCACTCGACACATTAGAGGATGCTTATCTTTATTATTCCTATGCTAAACAACAAGGATTTGCTATTCATAAAAGAACTTCGAGAAAGGGAAAAGATGGGAAGTTATAACGTCTTGCACTTTCATGCACTCGTGATGGAACGGCAAAGGTGAATACAAGCTACCCGGTTAAACCATGACCACAGTCAAGAATTGGTTGTCCAGCTCGTGTTACTGTTGTCATGAACCCGGAGGGAAAGTGGAGGTTTAACCTGGTTACTTTAGAGCACAATCATGAACAAAGTCCATCAAAGGCAAGGTTTTTTAAGAGCAATAGGGTACTTAATGAAAAAGCAAAAAGAATGCTTGAATTAAATGATAGAGCCGGGATTAAAACACACAAGACTTATGATGCACTTCGTATTGAGGCTGGGGGACCTGATAAGCTTCCATTTGTTAAGAAGGATTGTAGAAATTATTTGGATAAACAACGATGTTTACGACTTGCGGAAGGAGATGCTGAAGCAATGCATCGTTATTTCATGAGAATGAAAGCTGACAATGCTGAGTTCTTTTTTGCGATGGATGTAGATGATGATTGTCGACTAAAGAATGTATTCTGGGCTGATGCAAGGAGCAGAGCAGCTTGTAAGGAGTTTGGCGATGTTGTAACATTTGACACAACATACTTGGTAAACAAGTATAACATGCCTTTTGCTCCATTTGTAGGCGTGAATCATCATGGTCAATCTACTTTGTTAGGATGCGGGCTCATCTCTAATGAAGACACTGAGTCATTTTCGTGGTTATTTGAGACTTGGAAGGCATGCATGTCGGGTTGTGCTCCAAAAGCAATTATTACTGACCAATGTATGGCCATGAAGAATGCTATAGAAGAGGTATTCCCTATGACTCGACATCGGTGGTGTATATGGCATATTATGAAAAAGGTGCCTGAAAAGTTTGGTAGCTACAATGCTTATGAGAAAATTTCAAAATCTATGCGTGCGGCAGTTTATGATTCACTCACAGTAGAACAATTTGAGGATGCTTGGGATGGGTTTATAAAAAAATATGAGCTTCAAAGTAACATATGGTTAGGAGGGTTGTATCTGGAGAGGAAACGGTGGGTGCCTGCTTATCTTAAAGATGTATTTTGGGCGGGGATGTCATCCACACAGAGAAGTGAGAGTATGAATGCATATTTTGATGGTTACATTCAGTCCAAGACCACCCTGAAACAATTTGTAGATCAATATGAAATAGCATTGGCGGACAAGGTTGAACTTGAAAACCTAGAAGATGCGAACAGTTGGCGTACTTACATTCCATTAATTTCAGCATGTGGGTTGGAGGAGCAATTTCAAAGTGCTTGCACGAATGCAAAATTTAGGGAGTTTCATAAACAACTTGTCAGAAAAATTAATTGTTTGTGTTCAAAGATAAAAGCAGGTGACATTGAGTCCGCATTTGAGCTAAAAGAGTGGGTTATCTTTGGAGAATTAGAAGGGAAATTTAAGAAACAAGTGTCATTTCATGTCGTTTTTAATGCTGAAACCAATGAAACAAGTTATAATTGTCGATTATTTGAGTTTAGGGGAATAGCGTGCACGCATCAAATGATGGCGTGGCATGAAATGGGAGTTGAAAGAGTTCCTGACAAGTATGTGTTGAGACGATGGTGCAAAAATATGAAAAGGGCCCATACTAAAGTTCGGATCTATTACGATAAGTCCTCAAAGTCAATTGAAGTGTGTCGACATGACAAGATGTGCAATGTCTTTAATGAGATTGCTGATTTAGTAGAAGGATCTCAAGAGAAGTATAGTATAGTGATGAAGCGGCTACAAGAGCAAAAACGAGAGTGTATGAAAGATTCGGTCGCGGTTCAAAGTAATGTGGTTTCACTTTGGTGATGAGATGAGGACTCAATGGCAGGAACCTCTTTCACTTGGAGATGGGGTTATACCTTCCAAATATAGCACAAATATTTTTTACCCAGCGTGTGTTCGACGAAAAGGGAGACCGCCTACAAAAAGGAAGATTATTCTTGTGGAAAAACTTGTTACGAAGAAAAGACAAACAAAAAATAAGCCATTATCGAACAAAAACTCCAAGGTATAAGTTCTTTACAATTTGGTAAATATTTTTTGACTTTTTTAAATAATTTAATCAATTTTTATAAATTTTAGCAAATATTTCTAGAATTTTAATAAATTTTAGTAAACATTTTTTTGAATTTTTAAATATTTTAATGAATTTTAATAAATTTCAATAAACATTTTTAAATTTTAAAATATTTTAATACATTTTTTTCAAATTTTTAAATATTTTAATGAATTTTAATAAAAATTTTTCAAAATTTTAAATATTTTAATGATCTTTAATGAATTTTAATAATTTTAAATTTTTTAATATTTTAATGAATTTTAATAAATTCTTTTTGAATTTTTAAATTTTAACAAATATTTTTAAATTTTGGAATAAAGTGGCAGAAATATGATCAAATTGTAGATACAGCTATGAATGTGCAATTTCAAGGGATTGAGGAGATTGCTGTTGGCCATCGTATCGGGATTGAAGAAAGTGTTGTAAATTTAAATGTAAGAAATTTTATTTTTTTTTCTGTTGGGAAAGAAACATTTTTAATTGCACAATTTCCTATCTCTTGTAAAGTTTATTAAAAATTATTTTTTGTTATTGGACAGGATCATTCAAGCTACATAGGGTGCTCAACATGGCCAAACATGATGCTCCATGATATGCCACCAAATTGTGCTCAAGGAGGAAGCATCTCTCCATTTTCTCCACCTTTTTACCCAACCGGAATAAGCTTGAACCAGTCTATGCCTTCTTTTCCAAGTTCACAAAGTGTGTTCAATGGTCAAGTTTGGATGGGTCAACCAACTCTTCCGAGTAGCCAAGTTTGGGGAAGAGGAAAACCAAGTCAAGTTTGCAGAGGAGGACAATTAAGCTTTACAGACATGATGAATGAAACGGATAATGGTGAAGAATAGTTTACTTGCTTGCTGTGGTAGTTGTGTTGTGTCTATATTTTGTATCCTTTATGTATCTAATGAGTTGTTGATATTTTTGATAGATAATTAGTCATGACTGTATTTTGAGAGATCATCAGATGAAAAGTTGGTTTTACTAATGCATTTAACGCTTTACGTATCGAATGAGTTCTTGCCCCTTTCTATTTCATTGGCAGTTTGTATGAGTTTCAAGGTATGACAAGATGAAAGGTTGTTTAATGGAATTTTTTTTTTTTTACTTGTTTACTCTTTGTAATTGCGTCGTGTCCACATCGTGTCATATTCGTATCTCATGCCCATATTGTGTCGTATACATTTTGCATCTGTACTAATGTATCTAAATTTAACCATAGAACATTTGACTTGGGTAATAGTGATTCAAAATTTCGACAGAGCCTCCCCTATATTTGGTCCTACCCCGACGTCTTGCGTCTCAATCAATACAACAAGAATAATAACATCAGCTTAAGTTACACACAAACTATCTAAATCGCCATTCACAAGCCACATTCATAACCAAATAAATGACATAACAATAATCATCAAAACTTGAACTTTTATTGAATGACTAAAACAATTACATCATTTGAGTGCAAGGAAGATTTCTCTTTGATATTTGAAAATTACTACTCCTAAGATACAAGGTTGACCTATAAAATAATACTTAAAAAAAAAAAACTAGAACTATGAATTACAAATAGGTAATACATCAATATTTAGCAATCAAACTTTGGCTTGTAATCTCTATGCTCTCAGCTCTTTCAACTTTTTCATCCTCGGGTTCTTCTACCAAAGTTCATCATGTCAAAGAAGGGGAAATCATTTGGCTTGGAGGGCACTAGTCTCAATTTTTCTTTTTACTTTTTGACATTTAAAGATGCAATGCTCTCTCCCTTTTGATAGCTCCTTCTTGCTTCAATTATAGCTTTTGCAACTTTGCCCTCACTTCTTCTGGAAAAACAAAGTAAGAAATTAGAAACGTGAATCAATTTTAGAGTTTGCTATTGTAGCAATCAATATTTCATAATCAATGGTGTAACTCA
>JAVXUM010000030.1:15828943-15842458 GCA_035590655.1 Pouteria glomerata
GATTCTTATATCATTCATTTCTACAAGTTACTAGTAGCTAGAAGATAGTGTGCAATTTTCACCGATAACGAGACAAATTTGTTTTATTTAATCAATTGACTCAAAGTTGAAATTTTCAACTTTACAGTGTAAAAGTTAAAATTACTTTTACATATTACAGGATTCGAGGGACTCGTATTCTTACACTCTTAATTTTTATAAGTTACTAGTACCTAGGAGATGTTATTTATCAAGTTTCACAGACAACGAGATATGCTTGCTCTGTTTGGACAATTGACTCAAATTTGAAGTTTTCAAGTTAAAAATTTAAAAGTTAAAACTACTTTTGCACACCACATGAACTTGGAGACTCAAATTATTGCGCTAATCGATTCTTATAAATCACTAGTACTTAGGACATGGTGTGTATCATTTTGCCAATAAAGGAAGCATGTTTGCTCCATTTCGACAACTAACACAAACTTGAAACTTTTGAGTTTAAAGTCCAAGTCTAAAAATTAAAACTACTTTTGCAACCATGGAACCTAGACACTTGGATTCCTACTTTATTCATTTTTATAAATCACTAGTACCTAAGAGATGGTGTGTTCAAATTGCACAAATAATGAGACATGTTTGATTCATTTGGACAATTAACACAGACTTGTAAGTTTAAAGTTTAAAAGTTAAAATTATTTTGTGTATCACGAGAATTTTAGAACTAAAATTCTTGCATCATTCATTCCTATAAATCACTTGTACTTTGGAAATGGTGCGTGCCAATTTTTTGGTAAGCAACAGGACATGTTTGTTCCATTTTTGATAACTAACTAATTTGAAACTATCGACTCTAAAGTTTAAAATCAAAATTACTTTAGAAATCCATTCTTTCTATAACCAAAGACTAAGAAAATAAAATTTGATTCAATTTTTTATTTTTTCAAAATCTTAGTTAGCGAAGATTAAGAACTAAAAAGAAAACTATAATAATAAATAAAACACATTTCCAGAGCAAGCAATAGCACTTCCACATATATCACGGCCTGTCACATAGAACGACAATGATTATATCATTGGATGAACAAATGTCCTTAGGAAAGAATTCTACCTATATGCATGATTAGTTGAATCCTAAAATGCGATTTTATCAAAGAATTCAAACTGCAGTCACGAACGCGCTGATCAACCTATGCATAAGAAAATTATAACCAAAAAAAAAAAAAAACTAGAAATCAAAGAAACACTAAATTAAAACAATTAATCATCCAAAAAAAAAAAAAAAATTGGCTTACAACATCTCAAACAGAAAATTGTAAGATGCCTCACCAATGTAAAAGACAATAAAATATTTGCACCACCTTGCAAGCACATTGACATCCAACAAGCTTGCCAAAACTTGATATTTATATCCTTTTATGTTTTTGTTGGTTCTAGTTCGATAATGGATCATGTTTAATAAGTATGCACAACATGTTATGATTTAGTAGATGCAATTTAGATTAATGCTCGAGTATAACAGGTATATTTATTGTTGGTTAAATTATGTTAACACATGTTACATGAGATACACCCATGCCACCATGAGTAATACATTGTTAATACATGGTAAAGAATTTCATGTGCATAGGATTAGGTTGGCATCATCCATTGTTCAAATTTGGTTGAGATGGCCTTGCTATTTATACATTGATGTCCGTGGGAACAGTTGCATTTATCGGGCTTGAATCCTTTTTATAAAAATAAATGAAATTTTAAAGAATTTCAAATGAACCCAAGTCGATATTTATGAATAGATTAGTAATTGGTGTTAGATTATTAAAACTTAAGATTATTTATTTTGATTTTGCAGACTGATACCTGCTTGATGGCAGATGCCTATCATGAGATATGATGGAAGAATTGATGAAATATTATCATTAGTATAGTATGCATCTATGAAATTTCTATCTATTGTTATATAGCCGAGCATATAACAGTGTGAATAGTGGCAATGTGTTAATTATTTCTTGATGGCCATGAGCCAGTAAAATAGTGTGACTAGTGACTCTCCATTGCTTATCACCTGTCCTAGAACAATATTAGGGACATGCAGATTAGATTGTGTCACATCGTGAATTTCACGATCCAAGAACGTGAAGAAAAGAACACGTAATACATCATTTAAAATAAATAAATTCTTATTTAAGTTTAAATAAGTCCCTTATTTAAAACCAACTAGACAACAAAACTGTAAAATAAAACTAATGGCCTCCAAAATTAGTTCCAAATAATCTTTTAGAAACTAAATATAAATAATTAATATTCAACTCACTAATAGAGGTTTATTATGATATACTAAAATAATTTTATAAAAATTTAAATATTAGTAAAGAAAAATAAATAAAATTTTAATTTATATACTTAAAAAGTCCAGCAAGTAACTCAAAATCATTACTTATATCACAAGTTGTAAGGGGATGAGTACTAATACCACATGTACTCAAAACTATAAGAATAATAATATAAATGTAATAATGTCATAACATGTTAACAAGTGAAACATCTTAGTATATATAACAATCTCATAAAACAACCTTGAATAAGAAAATAAATTCATTTAATTTTTTTTTTTTACAATTTAGCCATGTATTAATACCACATAACACATCAAAATAAAATAATTTGGTTTTAAGATGCTACTACTTGGTTGTCCCATAGGAACAAGACCAAACCAATAACATCATCCTTTGGTGTGTTTGCTTACTATACCGAACCCTTAGGAATTTTAATTACACCATCTTTCAGTGTCTGTTTTCTAAACCAAAACTTTAGAAAAATTATATTTGACCCTTGGAAATTTGCTTGTTTCGTAGGTTATTAGCATACTGAACTCGATCACTAATTCCTATGCAGGTTTCGAGGTTTTTAACCCTTGGATACGTATACTCGATATTTTCATTATCCCTTTGCTCAAACAAAACATAACGTTAAATTTCACTTCAAATTCACATTAAATAAAATTTTTCCTTAGTTTAAAATTTTAAACCTTATTAACCATTAATTGATGTAGGATAAATTTAATATTTTTGAGTTCTTTTTGGATTAGTTTTCTGATGTAGGATAAATTTGATATTTTCTAATTTGTTTTGGATTAATTTTTCTAATTTATTTTAGATTAGTTTTATCCTTATTTTATTTAAGATTTTATTATTTTTCTTTCATATTTTTAGCCAAAGGCTATTTGTAATCCGAATGATATTTGAATTGGATAAGGAACTCTTAGAAAATTAATCCTAATTAGAATTAGATTTAGGATTAATTTTTCTATAAATAGGGTACTTTTTCTTGGTAATTAAAAAAATTTAAGGTACTTTGTAAATACTTTTCAAGTAACACAATTCATTCAATTCAATTATTCAATATGTTTAATTAAGAGTTTTGTATTCTTATTTGGTTCTTGTGAATTCAAGATTTATTCAGCATACTTGAGGACGATACCTCTCCCAATGCCCTGCTACTACGTGATCAATTTGCTAACACATTAAATAACACAAATTTTAATTCTACTAACTTTGCTATTTCTTCCATCAAACCGTCGTATATATGCATACATATATGTACACTAAAAAGGAAACATGTATTCTTTCCAGTTTGCTGTTGATGGTTAGACAGTGATCAAAAGGAAATTTGCTTAGGTGGAAAGCAAATCATTTAAGCATGTAAGGTTTACATGCGATTTACTTTCATATAATGCCATATACCTGTATATTCCATCAAAGTTAGTATTTGTTTTACATCCAATGCAAAATTATCCTCAATTTACATGTCTTCATCAATGGTCCAGCCATTTTATTACACGCAGGACTCTTAAGGTAAGTAACTTTACTTCCAATTCAACTAGTATATATATGTATAAAATTTATCAAAATGTCCTGACCAATTATAATCATTGTAAGACTCAACTTCACGCAACCCACTGACATAGATATATATATATATATGTATATGCATTACACAAAAATATTTAACTTGCAATAAAAATTTTCTAAAACTGCCTGCAAGTACACAGGTGTGTACATTATATAACTTTAACTATAAATGGTTTATTTTCCCCTTACTTGAACGCAACATCTGTATGTAGACATTGACGAGAGATAAGAGATGCACGACAACAGGATAAAACGCAGCACTGAGTGAAGAAGAAGGTGCCGTACAGCATAGAAAAAAGAAAAAAGTGACACCACACGAACAAGAAAGCAAACCCAAAAGAAAAACCAGCTGCCACTGCCTAAGTTATTAGGAACCTTTTTTTTTTTTTTTTAACATGTAACCACCCACCAAGCATATGTATATATAATCGGATGGATCGAAGTTGCTGATTCTAAGGAGGGAATTGGGTTTTTAAATAAAATAGGATAATTTCAAATTATCCCCCAAGTGATCTTCTATTTACTAAACTCACCGAAAAATATATTATTATATATATTTACCTCAATCCTTTAAAATGATAATAAAACAAAATTATCAAAGAAATATAAGATCCTAAATTTATTAAATTTAAATCGATATGTATTATTATCAGATAAAATATTTAGTAAAAAAATATAAATTAAAATAAATTAGAGTCATTAATTACAAATTGGCATGGCCATAATTGCATAGCATATATAGATAATAATTTTTGTTAAGATCATTGTGTATAGCATATTATGTATTATAAGTATGTACAATCATGCATTCTTGCACTATTTGCCTCCTGAATTGTCAAGCTCATACATTCTTTATTATCGACGATCCATTTGGAGTTGGGAGTAAGCATCCTGAGTTAAGGTAAGACTTCGATGGAAGTTTGACTGGACTGTGTTGGCCTTACTATTAGTTGCATTTTATATGTGCATTTCGAAATGTGGAACCTATCCCATACTTGTTATATTATTCTATGCAGAATCTATATATTATTTTACATGAAAATGAAGGGTAAATTATGTTAATATTCTAAAACATAATAAATTATATTATTGACTGTCATGGATAGTGACATGTGGTCATTGTTCTTAGTAGCAATGGAACTATGATTTGATTTATTCGATTTTAACTAGATTTTATTTTTCCATGTTATCTGTTCTGAACTTTGAGTCTATAAGTGTGACAAGTGACGTACGTACCAAAAAATAACAAATAATTGTGAAGCAACCTTCACAAAGAGTAAAGAAAATAAAAGTGATAAATGTGTAGTAATTATTATACTTCTTCTACTTGAGATGTAGGGTTCACTAGTGACTTGGGAATATTAAACTCTGGACCCAAAACTCATTATTACAAGAAATTTGTAGGACCGATATATAAAACAACTTATTCATTTTCTCTTTGAAAGTAAAAATGCCGTGCTAACTATATATATATTGTTAATAATTGATTTCTATCTCAATTTTATACTAATTCAATATTAGAAAAATATATTTAGTGATAGAGTTATTAGGTAGGAAGTATAGTTAATAACTAGAAATTATCATTTAGTGATACATGATAAGTAAGAGAGCTGAATGTGTGCTAATTATTGGCAAGTCTTAATTCTTTCCTCTTAAGATGTAGGTTTTGTTAGTGGTTTTAATTTGGAGTATTAAAACTCATACTCCATAACTCATTATTACAAGAAACTTAACTGGGTTTTAGTTAAAAAAAAAAAAAAAGCTTATTTTGTTATCACCTGTGGTATGTGTAGTATATAATTAAAAATTAAGAGAGTAAATATTATGAATGTGATTGTTGATATTTTATTCTCCAAAATTTTCACAGTTTTTATCCCATTCTTTAAGAATCCAATATTTAATCCCTCAAGAAGGTGGAATATTAGTCAATTTATTTTTTGATAAAGTATATCAACTATAGATCAAAAAAGTAAAATTTTATGGAAGTTAACATTTACGTCTTTTTATCCGCTTACCAAATATACTCTGATCATAAAATTTATTAATATCATGTTATTATTACAAAGTTATCTCTAAAAATGCAGACATAAACCAAAAGTATAGATAGCGATAGTAATTGATATTTATCACAAATTCATAACAATTCATTACTATCAAAATTTAATTTGTTATAAAATTATTAGGGAAAGATGTATATTTATTATTAAATTAAACTATTATTTAGTGATAAATAATATAATCTGTCGATGAATAGTGCTTTTATTGAGAGACTTATTGCAACGCCGTAACAATAATGATAAATTTCGTATTTTTTTTCATTGTTGGGAGGCCAAAATATTGCATTTAGAGTGGGTGTATGATTACACTAGATCGAAAAACCCTACACACGTACTCATTTAGAGTGAGTACTGGTGTGTTGAGCTACTTCAATACGGACCAATCTAGTAAAGTTCATATTCTTGTGGGGTGATATCCTTTGTTCCCATCGTCAAGGAGCTTTTGTTTCAGGCTCAATTATAGCTAAATACATGTTAACATTTTTTTTTTAGAATATAATTATGGGTAGGGGAGACCCAAGTTTTGAAATAACGTGGAATAAAAATAAAATTATTAAACAAATTAGAATAAAAAGTAAAAAATAATAGAGATGAAAATATAATTTATAAATAATTAAGGAAACAAATCTCACTACAATAGTAAACACTTTTAGCAATCAAAAACTAGATAACTAAAGGTCACTTCTTTTTTTTTTTTATCGGTTGAACGGTAAAGATTAGTCGTGAAAAATATTAATAACCAAAAATATATTTAATTAGTAGAAGTATGATTTTCGTCGACCAAACTTTGGTCACGAAAGAATAGACTTTTAACAACTATTTGGTCGTTAAAAGGTAGACTTTTGGCGGTCTAACATAAATTTTGTAGGGAAAAGTTTACCCTTTAGCAATTAAAATTTGGTCACCAAAGAGTGGGTTTTCAGCGACCAATTGATCGGCAAAAATTTTATTATTTTTATTTAAGTTTTTTAACTTTTTTGTAATAATTTTATATTGCTTTTGACAATAAATTAGTACCTAAAGATAACATTTTTGACAACTAATTGGTCGCCAAAATTGTTAAAAATTTTATTATTTTTATTTAATTATTTTAATTTTTTTCAATATTTTGAAATAATAAAATAATAGAAAATAATGTCACTTTAATATGATTAATATTAAATATATACTAAATAATTATCAGATATTAAATTGTTCAATATTTGTCTGGTTAAAAGTTATGCAAACTACAAAGGTGACAATAACATATTTACTTAAAAAAATTGATTATACATTTAGATTATTTAAACTTGATTTAGTAAATTTAGTTTAATATTAATTTGATAATTTTTTTTTGTTGATCTATGATTGTAATTTTTGATAATTTTTGCAAAATATTAAATTAATTAAAATTGATAAATAAATATTCAAAAAAATTTGTGAAATCTAATTTAAATTATATAAAGAGATAAATAAATTTGTTTGAGAGAAAGAAACAAAATTTAATTATTTTACTTTTTACAATAAATTTTTATCACTTTTGGCTAGCAACTAGTCAACAAAGATAATAAATATATTAATAATATCTTTAACTTAATTCATAATATATATATTATTACTTTTTCAAATTTTTAATGGTCAATTGATTGAGAAAAGTAACTATTTAGTGACCAAATTAATTAAGTTGCTAAAGGATAACTTTTTAGTTGGCAAAGGTAATAAATATTTTATTATTTTTGATCCAAACTTTTAGCAACTAATTAGTCAGCAAAAGTAACCTTTCGGTGATCAATTGGTAGCCAAAAGTGGTACATTTACTGACCAATTGATCAGTGAAGATAATAAATATTTTATTATTTTTATTCAAGTTTTTAGTGACCAATTGGTAGAGGATAGTAACCTTTTTAGCGATCAAATTAATTTAGTAGGTAAAGAGTAATCTTTTAGCGACTAATTAGTAGCCAAAAGTGATATATTTACTTACCAATTGGTTGGCGAATGTAACCAATATCTCATTATTTTTTATTTAAGTTTTTAGTGACTAATTGGTTAAGAAAAATAACCCTTTGGCGACTCAATTAATTTTAGTCGCTAAAGAGTAACATTTTAGCAACCAACTGATTGAAAAAAGTTACTTTTGGCAACTAAAATTAATTTGATAGAAAAAAATCACTATTAGCAACCAATCTTATTTTAATAAAAAAAAAGTTACCATTTAGCGGACAAATTTATATTTAATCAAAAAAAGTGATAACCAAAAGTGTGATTTATTGTAATATACATGTATTTTTTAGGTGAGTGAAATTAATTGTTTCCGTAGTCTGAGTCTCAACTCTCTAGGAAATATGGGTTGGTTAAACTTGATCAACTCGTAAGGAGACGGGTTGGTTAAACTTGATCGCGAGAATATAAGCAAAGATTTGAAGTGCCCTACGTCTGAACTACACTTTCACTCCGCTAAATAAACATTGAGTAAAGCACGTGATCAGCAAAGGAACAAGATATAAGATTATCTTTGAAGTTTTTTGGTTGAACTTTGTTATGTAATGTATAAATTAAATACAATATATATTTCACCGATGAAATTTCAGTAATTTTTCTTCGTCATAAATAAGAATAATCATGCAATAATTTATTAGATTTACAGCACCCTTCCAAATAAAAAACAAAAAAGGAAAAAACAAAAAGAAAAAAAATAAATAAAAGTAAGACATATATAGTTATTTGGAGAGTTGAAATGTTGGGTTTCGATAACATTGCGAGTCATGTGACAATTTTATGATGTTAGGACATCATTCAACATTTGCTTTGGCATGTGTCTTGACATGTACTCTGATTATACTTGAAAAACGTAATTACAAATCATCATTTAGAATACAAATCATGCATTTAGTTTATTAGTATTAAAGTTTTTAGCTAATTTTTTTTTTTTTTGTTTGTAGTGTTTTATTTTTAAAATACAAAAAAGAGGTAGAAATCATTTAGATTAGTAGCGGTAAAAATGAAGATGAAGCCATTCCTATTTGGACATTTTGTCGCTCGGTCTGAACAGCAGCAAAGAGGTAAAAACCAAATGAGGTTGAAGAATAAAACCTAAAAATCAAAGTTTACTGGTGTCAATTTTCATTATTCGTTGATTTAATCTCGACTCTGTGTTGGTACTTTCGTTTTCTGATTTAATGGCTTTATTATTCATTCGTTTGCTATTTTTGTGTTTATTATGAATATTGAATTAATGTTAGACTAAACTATTCTATCTTGACTTGATGAATCAAAGTGAAGGTTGAATACTTGATCAGTATGATGTGCTAAGGTTATACATGCGATGTGAAAACATGTGTACACTCCTTATTTCTTTTCAAAGTTGATTTATTATTGTTAAAAGATTATTGAAAATGAAGATCTTTATTTATATTCCTGTAATCACTGATAAAGATTTTGGGTAAAATAATTTTTTTGAAAACTTTGAAAGAAGTAAATTAGGTTTGAGTCACACCTTCTGATTCTATAATCCTCAACGTGAATATAGAATTGTGTTTGTGAGAATTTTGAGGACTTTTATGAAAATATCTCTTAATTTATCTTTCTTTCTTACGTGAAATTTAAATTGTAGTTATAGCACATCCAATTGTGAAATGTTATGCCACCCGAACTTGATCGTTGAATCAAGAATTTTAATCATCTGAATTTCATAATTAATTTGCTGTTACTTGATTATTTCAATATCTCAGTCGATTATTTATTAGTTTCTCACATTTAATTTATTTGATTATAAATTTATTTATTTAATTTAGTTTTATTTAGTTAGTGTATTTATGAGAAAAATTAGAAATCTCATTTTCTTAAACTTTTGAAAATCTTGTTACAGTGAATGTAAGAGTAGCAAACCTATAAAAACTTAAAAATTAATACGTAAATTTTTTAAGAATTCAATCTCAATGTCACTGAATCAAAATTATATCGCACACTCTCATACTCAGAAGATAGTTTAGATGCAATATTTGAGCATGATCATGCTCAATGAAGCCCAGCCACATGAACTCGAAACAATAATAATAATAATAATAATAATAATAATAATACTGATTTCATGATCATGGACACCTGGGCCACCTTGATAAGAATTCACATCTATCCGAAGCAAAATCATATTCCTTTAACCACGTTTATGTGTATATAGATATCATGTTCATGTGCCTCGAATGGCTCGGTCCATGAAAGGCCTACCATAGACACACACATCAGAGATTGGCAGATGGATTGACGGCGGGATTGGAGAGGCTGACAGTACATGCGCTGTTAGTCGAGTGACAAACGAGTTCGAAATAATTATATTAAAATTTAACGATTCAACTTTATTCATAAATATATATATATATTAGAAATTGATAGACGCGTTAAAGAGGCTGATAATAGACGCATTATTAGTCAAGTCATGACAAACGAATTTAGAATCGAATTGAAATTTAATGATTCGAACATATCGACATATTTTTATTAAATTTTAGTTCAATGTTTCCCAAGTTTAACTGCCTGTAAACTGACATTGCAAACGATTTCACTCTTTTTCTTTTGTTTTTCTTTTAATAATAGACAAAGTTGATGAGTTGATATGGCTAAAGGCCATTAGCTGCCAGTTCTAGGATCACAAATCCTTGCCAAACCAGTGGCCATTGAATAATTACCAAAAGAAAAAATGGTCACTGAACAGTTATCCCAACGCGCCCACGTGGCAACCCCAGCTATATATTTGTCTGCAAACCCAATTTCTGATAATCTAGCTAGTGTATAGAGAACTATGTTTTGTTGCTATCTTCAACCATGCGCCATGCATTTTAAAGCAACATTCAATGGACATGGTTCCCCCAATAGTCCCTTCTGGTGCCCTGTGTTTCAGGCCCTGTGCTTCCTTCCCAGTAAAACTCCAGAAGACAAAAGATAAGAAACTAAAATAAGTTGGGGGGTATTGTGAGATTATTGAAAAATGAGAGCCAATAAGAGGAGAGGAACCCAAGCAGATTTTTATTATGGTTTAATGAAGTTGACCCCACACTTTATAAGTTCAACTAAATTTATCATTTAAGGCTGGGTTGGATTAATGATTACACGTCAAAGAAACAATTAAAGAAAGGGGAGGGTCTAAATTACTTCTTGTTTGGCTCATGATGGAAAATAAAAAAAAAAAAGTGTGATATATGAAAAATAAAAAAAATTATATTAAAATTTTAATTTATTGATGAATGATTTTTATTTTATATATTTTTATTAATTTTGCTAAATTAGAATATGATTTTTAAATTTTGTGTTTTCTTACCTATTATTTTTATTTTATTTTATTTTTTTTTACTCTTTTTTCGTAAAATTTTCAATGTAAACATATCTTAAAACTATGTTTAAATTAAGAATTTCTTAAGAGAAAAGCAAAAAGGGATAAACATTCAAAATTTTTTCTTTTGTTTAGATTGTGATAGAAAATGAAAAGAAAAAAAACATTGAATTTAAGAAGTTAAAAATAACTAAATTAAAAATTAATGTATTGATAAATGATTTTTATTTCATTACATTTTTTTAATTCATTCAAATAAGGACATGGATTTGGAGTTTTATATTTTCTTCTTTTGTTTTTATTTTTTTATTTTTTTCTGTTTCTTTTTTTTTTCCCTTGTCTTTTATTTTTCTCACCAAATTTGCGCATCGAACACACCTTAAGTCCTAATTTAATACCAGTGAATGAAATGATTATTTTCATATTTTTATCTCATTATCTTATTTGACATGCTTATTTCAAATGGTGCTGTACACTTATTTAAAATTATTTTATTTCAGAGGATGAAATAAAATAAATAACAGTGTGAGAATTATTATTTTAACTTATTCTATTTTTTATTTTTTTATTTTGAAGCTAGTAATAAGGTGATGATAATGGTATAAGGGCCCAACCTTGTGCCATAATGTTTAGAGAATGATGGACAATTGCCTTAACTGTACCTCATTGTTGTCACCCATTTGAGGCCATTGTAGGCTAATTGAAATGTCCTCCCAACGGGGATGCCCTCCATCGGGGTTCATGAACCAATGGCAGTCTTTTCAAAAGAAAAGATCTAGACACGATTGCATGTATGGATGCAAGTCCAACAAAGGGGGCACTGAAAATTTATTCACTTCAACTTTTGTCTTTAAATATGACCCAATTTTTGGAAAGTTGGTAAAGCCACATACATGTGACCCAATTAATTTATAACTCGAGTGCCGTAAAAAGTAGCCTTTTAATACGTTGTTTAACAGTGCTATGCATACAGATCATAAAACATTTGTTGTTTCATGAATCGAACAATTAATAAATTAACTAGGAAGATCTTATCTTAGGAATGCTATCAATCTTAATTAATTAGTCTCTGCAAATTTTTTTTTTTTTTAAATTGAAATTAATAAAATCTTATTTAGTATCATCTATGTCACAAAAAAGATTAAGTGGACTAACAATACAATCAATTGAACATAATTTGTTAGGTAATCTTGAATATAAAGATCTAATTAATAATTTTACATCTTAAAAGGTAAGAAAAATAAAATTTAAATAATAACTTTACTATAACTAAAAATATAGAATTTAATTTTTTTTTTTGGTATGTAAAGACTTCATTTGTGGTTGTCGCTTAATATCTTAAAGTTTCTTCAAGTGGCCCTGGAATCAAACAATTAATAAACTAACTAGGAAGATCATATCTCAAAAATGCTATCAATCTTATGGTGCGTTTGGAGTGATAAAAAATGAGATAAATTATAAGTTCATAATTCGTACAGTGAAATAAAAAATAAATAATTTTTAAAATTTTTTAAATATTTTCTTATTATTTTTTAGAGTTTTTTTCGTACCTCAAACGGAGATATCAGAAAGATTTGGAGAGAGCTTTAAAACTGTTGTTTTATGTTTTGTCTCCTGGTCAGAAGGGCGAAAGAAAAAGGCATAAAGCCACTATGTGCATGCATGGTGCCTCTAATGAGGTGCCTCCCATTTAATTAGTCATATGGTTTCATGAATGAAAGAATCAAGACTTGAACATGCTGGAACTCGGGCAAATGGTCGGATTGCGGCACCAATATATAACTGGGGAAAAAAAATGGAAGGAATCAATTTTATTAAAATTATAATTATGACATTTGTTTTACTCATTCGACTTGCAAATAATTAATTACAGGTTAAACAATTCACATTATTCAAGACTTGTTTAAATTTAACTTAAAATATAAATGAATCAAATTTTAATTACAATTTTAAATTTGGCTATACCACTAAAGTAAATTAAAATTTGACTCAATAAATTAACATAAGTATTAAACTATTTAAATTTAACTCGAACAATAGCTTTACTTTTTATACAACCCCTTTGATGTCTGAAAGTTGATTTACAGTGTTGAATTAGGTTTGTAGGATTTCACTAATAAGAGGTTCACTCTGATTATGAGGGAGGAATATAACAGTTAAAATAAGTTGTAACCTAAGTAAAATTTTAGTCTAAAATTTTTTTAATAATAATATATAACATTTTAACTTAACTATTTATAATCCAGTTTAATATTTAGTCATAACC
>JAVXUM010000030.1:15851655-15864004 GCA_035590655.1 Pouteria glomerata
GGGAGGGGGAGGAAGGGATTATAACTATTATTATAAATTATATTTAGTAATTAAAAAATAAATTCATATATATATATATATATATAAATAGTACAATCAGTTAATCTTTTAATTTTTAAATTATATTTAATAATTACAAAAAATTAAATTCTAAAAACATTAATTCATAAACCAATTTTTTTTACCAAAAAATTTATATGTATTATGAAAATTTTCAAACTAAGATTGATTTTTTTTTTTTTTTTTAATTTTGAAGTGGTTGAATTAAAATATTATTTTAATAAAATATTTATGCATATAAATGATATTTTTTAAAACTTTAAGGGGTTATCATCCCCTAAAACTTTCTAACTTAGTCCATGCAGCGAGGCACACTCGTAGATGGTCCTTTCGTTAATGATGTGCGCTTTGAATAAAAGAAACGCATCAGTTATTACTAGAAAAAAAAGGGGTAGTTTGACCGCATAAATTCTAGCAAAAAATATTAAAAGTTATTATTATTACAATAATTATGTATTTAATAAAATTATAATTTTTATTATTATTTTATTTTATTATAATAATTTGATGTAATAATAGATTTCATTTTTTTTATATTTTTCTATTCTGTTATAGTAAATAAATATTACCAAATATATAAAAGTTATTATTTTTTTATTCTATAATTTCACAAAATTTTTAAAAAAAATTACTAAAACTTGCTTAAAAAATTGCTGCTGCTAAATGCTCCTAAATAAAAATTTCTTACGTCCTAAGTAGTAATAATTAATTAAGAAGTCAACTAATTAAAGCAAAGGATAATTTAGTCCAACTGTATCCCAGGTTAAACAAAACTTTGGTTAATCTCTTAGAAAAAATAAGGAGTATTTAGTTTATAAAGATTAATTAAAATTTATTAATTTTTATCAATTATTTTATAATTTTTAGTTAAATTTTATCTTATATTATTTTTATATTAAATTTTTATTTTTTTATTATTTTTTTTATCAATCAAATACCATCACAAATACTACCAAAGCAAACAATAAACAAAATTCTAGTGCGTACGTACATAGGAGCAAAAGACTTTTCCCAGAGTTTGCAATTACCGTGAAAAAGCGCACATCCTATGTGCTGCACCTTTCAGTGGAAAATCCTTGTAAAAGGACACAACTTTGATGGACTGATTAAACAGCTTTGGAGATTGATTAGGTATCAATATCAATCCATCGTTTCCAACCACAAGACCCCACCTCCCCACCACGAAGACCACCCAATTTACAACTCCAACCACCACCATCACCTTGTAATATTTGATCCCATCAAGGGTATAACAGTCACAGTACTAATACACTCAGCCATGGTCATACGATGCCCCATCAGTTATTCGACACGTAAACCCCCTACACTTTCCGATCTCGTAGCCACATTTGCGTTAACGTTCAGCTCATCTCTCTCTCTCTCTCTCTCTCTCTCTCTCTCTCTCTCTCTTGTCTTTGTTGGTTTGTTAGTTTCAGCAGTCTTTTGATGGAAATTATATTCTTCTAAGACTTAGATTTGTAATTTCATAACCTAGCGTTTTTACATACCAATGTATATATATACGTAAATATCATAGTTGAGGTCACAAATGAAGATAAGAAAGGATTGGTCGTTTATAGCCAAAAATTAAGCCAATCCTGCAAGTTAGAGATAGCAAAAGTACTCCCACATGGTTACCATCTATATATATATATAGATATAAACCCACATTTATGCAGAGCTGGTAAGAGTTAAACCAGCAAACATAAGACCTTCCCACAAAAACTTAGAAGAGGAAACAAAAAAGAATAACAAAATCAATATATATAGTACCATTCCATATATACGCATATCTTAATTTATATATTATATATATATATATATATCTGATACTTGTCAAATTGAAATAGAAAGTACACATAACGGCTGTAGATATATAATAATTAAAAACAAAATAATGGGGAGAGGGAAGGTGGAGTTGAAGAGGATTGAGAACAAGATAAACAGGCAGGTTACGTTTGCAAAGAGAAGGAATGGACTGCTCAAGAAGGCTTATGAGCTCTCTGTACTCTGTGACGCTGAGATTGGTCTCATCCTCTTCTCAAGCCGCGGCAAGCTCTTCGAGTTCTGCAGCGCCTCAAGGTATGCATATGTACAACACTTTAATTACATAAATATATTTCTGTATATATACATTTGGAAAAATAATTTGTGGGTTGATTCGGCAAAAAAAGTTTAATTTAGACCCAAAATAGGGTATAGCGAAATTCTGGAGATTTTGGGGTTGGGTTGATTTTTTGTTCATGGAACTTGAGTTTAATTATTTACTTTTGTGTTTAATTAGCTATGTTCTAAACTATTTTAACCGTTGAATTGTTAATCTGAACTTCTGAAATACCTGATTATTGTTAAAACTCTTTTGTGTACGAGATATTAAATTGGGGCTTATAATTAAGAATTTTGTAATGATCGAATATGTTTAAATCATTTTTAGAGTGTCTTAGTGTTGAGAAAATCATTCGATGTAGTTTTAAATTGTAAGATATCTGATTTTTTCTGGATTAAATAGTCAAAAATTCTTACTTAGTAGCTCTCAATTCATTTGTGCATCAGCCCTCAAAATTCATCCACATATCGGATCTCCTAACGGAACATTAACATTAAATGAAATTTGTAACAAAATTTAAAAAGTACGAATATTAAGTGTAATTTCGAAATTATAAAAATAATTTGTTTTTTTTTATCAAACTCTGGAATACATAATATTATTATTTACTAAAAAAAAAAAAAATAGCTCATGAAGATGACTTTATTGACCTTCACAGTGTTGCACAAAAATGTTGTTGAAGTGCCTAGCTAGCTTGCTTTTAATCTGATGGGCATTAGTGTGATATTATTGATGAAATTCTTCCTACTAACCTCTACCAACGAATATTTGGATCTCTGTTCAGCAGTAATACGAAGGGTATTCACCAAAGATTTATAAACAATTTTTTATTTAAAATATTCTAAAAATTATTACCTCCATATTAATCTGACTCGTGAAAATTTTTATAAATTATTCTCTACTATATTAAAATATTTATTTTTAAATTGTAAAATACGTTTTTCTTATTTTTATTTTTCGTTCATTTTAGTTTTTCAAACAGTTGAATAGAGTAAGGGGAAAGAAATTTATTATTAAAATAAGTTTTTTTTATTTTAGAGAACATCATGTCTAAGTGAATCGATAATTTGTGAATCAATGGAAAGTATATAGATTAATATATATCTATATAATAAATTCACTCATATTATTTGATTTTTGTAAATTTGTCAACTGAAAGGAGTTCTGATAACTCCAGATGAGGCTCTCTGTCAGCTCTAATCCGTGCCTTTAAGCATGAGTAATTGCTAGTATACATATAATTTAGAACTTTCAAACTCGTTATATATTTAATGCTTATTTAGATAATGTGTTGTTAAGTAAAATAGAGAATAATTTATATTAACATGCGTCGAAGGTATACTATTTGGGGAGCATTCCGCGTTTTGAACAAAGACAGTATCTCCTAAGTTAAAAAACGTAATCCAATAACAACCAAGATTTAAGACTTTGTTTTGTGGGTTGATTCTTGTTCTACCTAGGTATTTTCTTATTTTGGAAACCTTCAGAAAGTGACACAAAAATATTAGTAGATATATAAATGTAAAAATTACAAATTGAAATTTATTTAAATATGTAAAATACTAATAATAAATTTATTAAATAATTTATATTTTTATGTCTCATATTATATATATCTATATTTTGTGATTCACAATGTTTTGATGAAAATATTATAATTATTACATTAGTGTTTTTGGGTTGGTTTTCTAGGGAATAAAAAATTTTTAAGGAAAAAAAATGAGCTAGACTCAACATTCAATTTTTAATGAATTATAAATTTAAAATTTAAAATATATAAATTTTTATTACATTCTAATTATATTTAATGCAGAAAAGGTTGGCACCAGACTAGGAAGTACTTGCACCCAATTAAACCTATAGTGTGTATTTGGAATTTGAAAATTTTAATTCATTCAAATGGATTTATCAATGCAAAAATTTATTTATTTTTTCTTTTTTTTTTGGAATTTTCTCAATGTTTAACTATTTCATGAAAAAAAAAAAAAAAAAAACTTTGTTACTTGATAACAATGCTCAATCGTGGAGAGCAAATTAGGCCAAATACTCTTGCCAATGCATGAATTTTTCAAATGATTGACAAGCAAAAAAAATCGTTGTCGGATTCTAGTTTCTTAGCACGGATACTTACTAACATATAAAGGTGGAAGAGAGGTCACTAGTCTTGGTTTCAGTTTCTAGTTTTTATTGCCCTTTTTTTTTTGAAATTTCTCAACAGTGAATAATACAAATAATTATGGAACTAGCTTGCCAGAATTAATGATTGATTATAAGTGTTTGACATTGAAGATTAATCCGATACCTCCAAAAGTGCGAAAGTAACGATATACTAAAATAAAGTGGCGATTGTCTTTTTATTCTTTTTACTTAAGGTAAAAATTAATTATATTTTTTAACTTCAAAAAACTTACCTTTACATTTTTTATACTTTAAATTAAAGTAAAAACATTAAAAAATTCATCAAATATAATGGTTTTGATTTTAAATAATTTTAAAAATTGCATTTATACTTCATGCATTTTATATTATTTATATTTACACTCCTGATTTGATTTAATTTTTAATGAGTATTTTTGTCTTTTTAGTTAAAAATTTAACGCTATTTACAGCTTCACTTTAACTCAAAGTACAAAGACACAAAATTAGATTTTTAAAACTAAAGGAATGTAAGTGATTTTCACTTTAAATAGAGGTGAAAAAGCAATTACCCTAAAATAAATAGAGGAACAAGTTTGAAGGGTTTTGCATATTTACATCCACTGAGCACAAAAGGTCCTATGCTAGATCTCTGTATTTTTTTTTTGTTTTTTTTTTTTTTGGTTCGTATTATTTATTTATTTTTTAAATAGGAATATATCTCATCTCCCTCTTTTTGCCAAATTACAAAGTGCATTATTTGCTATGAAATGTTTAGCAGCTTACCATATATATATTGACTTCTCTGTGCTTTTTATTCTAAGCATGGCTGACATACTGGATAAGTATCACAGATGCAGTTATGCTGCACTGGAAGCAAACCACACCGCCAATGACACAGAGGTAGAGCTTTATGCTGTTCTGAGTCTTAGTTTGAAAAGGAAAAAAAAAGTTTGTTTTTTTATTATAGCAGGCCACAAGCGTACTTTTAGTTTTGGTACAACTCTCAGAATGATTTTTAAATTCCATCTATTTGATGACTCTCCCACTTTAAGGTTTAAACTCCAAAGTATAAGTAGCACAATACTGAATATTTTTCTGAAAGAACAAAGTGATTAATTATCTTCTTTGATAATTTAATATGATCCTTATTTAATTCAGTGACCACATCTGCTGCGTTGTTGTTCTTAATATAAGCAGAGCAGCTACCATGAATATTTGCAGCTTAAAGAAAATGTGGAGGTCTTGCAACAATCTCAGAGGTATTTCACAAATATATAGTTATATATGCTATATTATCAGAAAAAAATTAGAAAAGAAAAGGTCAGAATTCATGTGATGACTTGTTGAGCTATCATTTTAATGGGTGTTTGGTTTATCAACAAATTAATACCAAAAAACTGCAACTTTTATCAATTTTTTTCAAATTACTCCAATTAAATTACATTGTCAGTTTTACACCAGTTTTTTCTATTTCTTTGACCATCCAAACATCACCCAATTGCAAACACTGATTAAGATGTAATCTAATTCCAAAACTGCTGAGGGTATATCATTATAACATATTTTTGTTCTAGTAAATTTTTATGATGAACAACATTTTCCATTCACAAATTATACAACCTTACCCTGCACGAAAGTGGCATTTGTGAATATTATCATTGCACATTCAACATCTCTTGCATCACTTGCAACAATTGTTTTTGTGAATTTTCTAGGCATTTTCTTGGGGAAGATTTGGAACAGTTGGGCACCAAGGAGCTTGACCAGCTTGAGAGTCAACTAGACATGTCCTTGAAGCGAATTAGGTCCACAAAGGTAAAAATGACGGGGACTTGAAATGTGTCAAGTAAAAAAATTCAATTCAAACTGCAATTTATCACGGTAACAATTTGTTACTTCCTGCATGACTTTTTTAAATATGTTATTCGGTTAATGCATGCTTGCATGAGCGGTAAGATTTTTGGTTTAATATTTTTTTCATTTTCTTTTTATCATATGAACTTTGAACGTCATCCTGTAAATTATTATATTTGCTAAATCTAACTCCTTTTTCATGCTGTTCACGTCTTTCCTAGTTTTTGGATCATCTGCTAAGAAGATGATTTACTCGGCTGCTTTTACCTGTTTTGCAGACACAATTTATGCTAGATCAACTTTCTGATCTTCAACAAAAGGTGTGTTTATAATATGTATATATAGATTCCTCAATGCATGATGACGCTGTCTTCCTCATTGTGCTAAGTTTAATATATTTATTTATTTATGAAAAACTAAAAATATGAAGAAAATCTCAATCACAAACACACACAAGCGAAAGTAAAAGAGGCACAGGATTTAACGAGATAAAACCCTAGAACCACTGCTAGGTAAAAATCTCGATCATTCCTGAAAATCAATCCATTATAAAATCAAAGATTTCAAGAGTTTACCGTACATGATTTGACTTGACTTAACACGTCCTAGTTTAAGTACTTCTTACTTACTAGAACCCGCAATAAATCTTATTCCGTGCGTTTACTCCATTCTTGAACCCGAACGGCACCTCCTAGAACCCAGAGATGTTCTTCCACTTTCAAAATCTTGAAACAACGATCAAGTGTTGTTCTTTGTATGTTTTCACTTTTGATTGCGTCTAGCTCAATATAATTTCTTGCCTTTTAAAGTGTTCCAAAAGTGTTTACAAAAAATATTCACCCTATGTTTGGCAGAATATATGATATTTATTTTCATTTCACCCATTCCCAATATGGAAACAGAATTAGAAAAGAATTTGCCAAAATTTTCGCATTGAGGAACAACTTGACCAATCAAGACTAAATACGAAAATTACAAATATTATATAATTATTGACTCGCAATTGTCACACTTAAAAATAAAATCTTACAATCTCCCCCTTGACAATTGCGTGACAAAAACTCAAAAAAAAATAACCCCAAAAAAAATTATACTGACATAATCCTAAGCTCGAATTCGAGCATTTGACTCCCTTTCAACACATGACACAAATAACATCTATAACCTCCTCCTTGATCATCGATGAATTCTCAAATTCCTGAAACAAATTATAATCTCAAAATAATTTATTAGTATCAAAAACCTGCAACACAAATGTTAGAAGACCAATAATAAAAACCAAAAAATAATCCAGAAAAATTATGCTCAAAATTCCATTCATATCTCCCCCCATTTTTGTCATGCAATGTTCAAGTCACTGAAGATGGAATAATGTTCAATTCACTTATGTAGTTATTGTCAACAGCAAACATAGATTTACAAAGATTTATCAATTAAACAAACCCAAGCAAACACAAACCCAGGCAACCAAGCAGACTAACATCACAGGAATTTAATACAAATTAAACCAATTTAAGGCACCAAAGCGAGAAAATATTGCCCAAAATTAAAAAAAAATGAAATTTATTTATTTTTTTAATTTTTTAGAAAAAAAATATGCCCAAAATTAAAAAAATGAAATTTTTATGTTACTATGATTTTTTTTTTTAAATAAAAAAAAATTATGCCAATTTTTTTTTTTTTTTAAGCAAACCTTTAAAACCAAATATTAAACAACTCAAAATAAAATTATAGAAAAACCAATTGAAAAAACTAAAATTATTGAAATCACCAAAACCAAGCAACTTTAAAGATTAAGCTTGAAAGGTCATCCAAAGGAAAAATTTATGAGAATATCCATGAAAAATTTTAATTAAAAAATGAAAAATACATAAATATAAAGACATGAAATAAGCTATCTCATGAACCCAGATAAAGAAAAACTAATTGCCAAATATGCACACTCAAACTTGTATAACTCTTCGCAATTATAAGTACTGAGATGAATGAAAGTCCTACTAATAGGAAACAAATGCCTGTGCAGTGTGTGCAGAACTTCTAACAAATCTGTTCCAAGAGTTTAAACACTATCAAGAGTGTATTAGAAGAATAGAATTTCCTGTCACCTGCACCAATGTTTAGAACAACTCTGTATACTTGGGAATATTCTACACCCTCACATATTCTCTACTTTTTTTTCAAGTATGTCTTTTTTTTTTTTTTTTTTTTAAAAATTGCAATGTTCAACTTAACCATCCTCATTCTATTATGGTTTGGCGGCTTTCACTCACTTCAAAGGTAGGTAGCCCTCCCGGTTTCACCATAGTAACTTTTCTCACTTAATGTGCAATGGTGCCGGTGACTTCATACTATCCCTTTGTGGTAGCCCTTTCCAGAGAGTCTGGCCATTATTCTAAGCATACAAAGAGTGCATAGACAAGATACTGGATCAAGTACAAACTATGGGTAATACACACGTGATAGTTCCAGAAATACTAAGATCCGAAGTAGTGTTTTAAGAGGCACCTCAAAAGCATGACAGTACTCATCAAGTCAATATCGAAAAGAGTATATATAAGTCTGAGGGATAAATGCAAAACAATTCTAATTCTCCAAGATCATAAAATGAACATAATAACATGCCTCCGTTTTTTTTAATAATAATAAATAAATAAAATAAACAAATACATGGATATTAACTCAAAGAATACATTCCATAGGATTTCCTTAGAAACTTAAATCTTTAAAGATTGAGAGGTTTAGTAAAGAAATCAGCTTTCACCACTTCAGACTTAGGAACCCAAATACGTCTTGTCTTATGAAAATTCTTATCATAATTTTTAAAAGTATAAAATGGAATTCTCCTAATCTAATTTTGATTAAAAGAGAGATTATAAGATTTTTCTAAATTTTTTATCTCTCGAGTCAAATGTTCAGTCTCATTCAAAAGAGTTTGAAATTTATTTGCTAGAAAATTCTTTTGATTATTTTGAAAATGAGACTTTTCAATCCTTCCATCAATGTAACTCTTAAGCAAACTATAGAGTTTATGACAGTTAGGTCGGATATGACCCTTTAAACCGCAATGGTGACAAATAGGAATGAATTTTTTATAACTGGACGAAGGCTCTTGAAAAATTTTTGTTGAATGGAAACGTTGATTCTTTTCCCTCTTATTTTTGAAAAAATAATTTTTAAACTTTGTACTAGAGGGTAGAAACTTACCTTTTGTAATAGGACTACTCACTGTTACTTTATCTAATTCAACCTCATTCTCCAAAAATTTTGAACTTGATGGGACGAACTCAGGCTCCACTTTCTTCTTTGACATTCCGTCATATCCTAGTCCGGAGGTGTCTTTAAAAGGTCTTTGAACACTCAAAATTTCATCCAATTGTTTTGATCCTACATCAAACTTAGAGAAAGACAATTTAGCATTTTTTAAATCAATTTCAAGACATTCAATCTTGCATTTTTTAAATCAATTTCAAGACATTTAATCTTACTTTTGAGTTTGTCATTCTCTGTTATAGCTTTTCTTTCTGCAGTTCGGCTTTCTTCAAGTTTATTGAATAGGAATGCATCTCGCACTATCATTTCTGAATTCCTCTTAAGGAGTTCTTCTATCTCATCAATTTGTTTCTTCTTTTCATTTTCTTCCAACTTCACTTTCTCTTTCAACTTCTTTTCTTTCTTCAATAATTTGTGATATTGTTTATACAATTTATTGTACGTTTCTTGAAGATCATGTTCTTCTTCATCTGAGTATTCAGCTCTACTAATTTCAATATCACTTTCAATGCTTTCATTCTTCAAGCTTTGTACAGATGCAATAAATGTCATGAAATTCTCCTGTTAAGTTTCTAATTCTGAGGCCGATGATTTTTCACTGTCACTATCATCCTATGTCACTTTGAGAACTTTTTCTTTCTTCTTCAATCTTGTTAGACATTCTTAAGCCATATGTCCAAAACCCTGACATTCAAAACACTTCATATCTTTCATTAGTTTAGACTTATTTTTCTTTTCAAACTTTTTCTCAAAATTTTCCTTTTCAAAACTATTTTCTTTCTTGGAAAAATTGTTTTCCTCAAAATTTATTTTGTTAGACTTTTTTAATTTTTGATTTTTGAAAACTTTTTTAAATTTCTTAGCAAGAATAATAAGTTCATCTATGTCTTTATCTGAGTCATCTACCTCATCTTTCACAGTATTTAAAGCTAAACCTTTTAATTTTTTAGAAGAGCGAAGATTAGACACAAATGTTTGAAGAGAGCCAACCAATTCCTCCACTTTTATGGAGTCAATATCTTTGGCATCTTCAATAGCAGTAACTTTGAATTGAAATCTATTAGGAACAGATCTTAAAATTTTACTCATAATATCAGAAGAGAGAATAATAATACCTAAGTTAAAATGAGAATTTATATTATCACTTAACTTAGCATAAAATTGATCAAAAGTTTCATCTTCTTACATTTTCAAATTTTCAAAAACAGTTTTTAAATTTTCAAATTTTCAAAAACAGTGCTAGTGCCTTCATGAGTTACTTGGAGTATATCCCAAGCCTCTTTTGCAATCTCACAAGTTGAGATTCTTCGAAACTCATCAGCGATGATGGCATTGAATATAGAATTCATTATCTTCCTATTTCGTGCACTGCTTTCAAGTCCACTTTTATTCCATTTAGAAATGGGTTTAGGGATGATGGTACTCTTATTAGTAGAGACCTTAACAGGACCAAGCCAACCCTTTTCAACAGAGTCCCAAACTCTGTCATCAATAAACTGAATATGAGCTGTCATTTTGACTTTCCAATACGCATAATTGGTTCCATTAAATAAAGGAGGCCTCGTAGACGACCCACCTTCTCTATAATTCTACATAATTTTTTTTTTTAAAAAATACGAATCTCACCAAAATAATTTTTTTTTTTTAAATCTAAGGTGACCTGCTCTAATATCAATTGAAAAACTAAAAAAACTATAGAGAAAATCTCAATCACAAACACGCACAAGCAAAAATAAATGAGGCACAGGATTTAACGACGTAAAACCCTAGAATCACTTTTAGGTAAAAATCTCAAGTCTATAAGATGACCATTCCTGAAAATCAATCTACTATAAAATCGAAGATTACAAGATTTTATTGTACATGACTTGACTCGACACCTGTCCTAGTCTAAGTACCTTTTGTTTGCTAGAATCTGCAATAAATATTTTCTCGTGCGATTGACTTTGTTCTTGAAGCCGAACGGCACCTCCTAGAACTCAAAGATGTTCTTCCACCTTCAAAACCTTGAAGTCATGATCAAGTGTTTTTCTCTGTATATCTTCAGTTTCGATTACCTTTAGCACAATATGATTTCATGCATTTCAAAGTGTTCCCAAAAGTGTTCACAAAAGTGTTCACTTTACGTTTGGAAGAATATGTTATATTTATTTCCGTTCCCCCCATTCCTAATATGGAAATAGAATTAGAAAAGAATATTTCAGAATTTTCGCATTGAGGAACAACTAGACAATTAAGACTCAATACGAAAATTACAAATATTATAAACTTATTGACTCGCAATTGTCACACCTAAAAATTAAATCTTACAAGACTAGTTAGGGGGAGCAGAAGGCCTGAGTAGTGTATTAATTATTTTATTTTGAAAAAGACATATACAATTACCTGATTTATTTATTTATTTGTTAGTTGGGTTGGTTATTATATAAGCCTCAATTTGGGAGATTAGGATAAATTGTTATTTTATATCAAAGTTAGAAGGTTTTTAGTAGCCATGTTTGGCTCTAATTAGTTCGAATTGATGGTTTTGGTGATTTATGGTTCTTTGTTCATGCTCCCAAGTTTGTGAGCAATCTGGGGCATGACATTTCTTTATTTTATTTTTCCTAGTTCTTGAATATTATTCAACATTGTATTTGAAATTTAGAAATAATCTGCTAGTAAATAAGGCAATCGTAAGACCCAAGATATCTGATGAGAAAACCCACACAGGGAAATCTTTAAAACCTTTCACAAAAAAATTGTTGGTTACAAACTCAAACTCTCTATAGAAAGAATCCTCTATTCTATAACCCGTTGATGTTTGTTTGAATCCTCGATTCACCAACTGTTGTAGTGAAAGCTGTAATACCCCTCACTTTTGGTGTAACTGAATTCTTTTAATGGAAAGAGAGCGGATGTGTTTTTGGGAGTTTTTCG
>JAVXUM010000030.1:15887596-15902106 GCA_035590655.1 Pouteria glomerata
AAAAAAAAAAAAAAAAAAAAAAAAAAATTCCTTTAAAACCTAGATTTCCCCTTTCTAAATTTTCTTTACTCTATCACCCTTACTTTTCTTTTCCAGAATTTTCAATCTTCTCAGTCTTGGTGTTGGAGACCTAACTTTGCTAAACTATCACTACGACTTTTCGGTGTGCTTTCTTGCACTTTTGGCTCTTTCAATGCGTTTCTACGCATCTTCAACTTTTCAATATGCTTTCATGTGTCGCCACTCAGGCCACTGCTTCTCATCCAACTTCATCTTTAGTTAGTTCAATTTAGTTCTTGGTTCTCAAACTCAAGTTGGTTCCTGTTATATCTCCTTGAATTTGCGGGAGATATGAAAATATATTATATTATTATATAAATCATTTACCTATATTAAAATATATTTCTTTACCATATGTAATTAACATATTCTAAAATATTCTATTTTCCTTGTTTAGGTTATTTTAACCTATATATATATATATCAATGTATTTTTTTTTAATTCACAACACATTAATATGTTTATTCTAGCATTTTCTTTTACCATTATTATTCTCCTTTTCTATCATATTCAAACAAATGTTTGTAAAAGAGATTATAGTTCCTGCATAGCCTTCATAAGTTTTGCTATTAATATGACATTATGTAACTATTACATATGTTTTGTAATATATGGTAATTAATTTTATGGTATAAAAAATGTTACTATTGATATGACGTTCTGTTACTACTACTTATATTTTGTAATATATGGTAATTAATTTTGTGGTATAAAAAAATATATTATTATTATTAAACGTGTTTTCAATTTTTTGTTTTACTTAAGTTAAAGCTTGAACACTGAAATCTAAAATTGAAACTTGAAAATTAAATACTGAAAACTAATAGTATTATCAAATAAGACTTACAAGGCTTTACTTTTAAAATAGTTGTAATATCACTTTTCGGTTTATATTCATTTACTTACCCACCGTTGAGGAATTCATATGTTCTGTTCTCGAATCCAATCTCAAATGCTTTCCCAACTCTTAAATGCTCACCGAGTGCTCGACAGAATACCTCAAAAAGAATTTTTTGACCAAATTTTCGCCCTTCCCATTTCTAATTCGCTTAGGGCTCTCTTCACCTTTCATTCTTAATTAGAATCTGTTGGACCTGCAATGCCTATAATTAGTACCTAAACAACATAAACTTCATAAATGCAAGGTTATAAGATAAGGACAGTAAAATTGTCTCTCAATTGCGAACTTTAACGTAATTAACACACTTAAATAGTGCACAAATATGTAAACAAATAAGAATGTTAAAATTCACACGTATCATAGTTTGTTTTCATTCTTAACAATAGTTAAAATATTTTGTAAAACTAAAGATTAATATTATATAATTGAAGAACACCTCATACCATGCATAATTAAATTTAAAAAAAAAAAATTGTAAGTCCCACCATGTTTGTTTTATTACAAAATGCTAGTAATTTTTAGTAATGCAACTTGTAATCTATGTGTTTTATGCATGTGTGGGGTCTCGCGCGATTAGATTGCACGACTGTCTGTACGAGACCTTTATTTTTACTGAAATATCTAAATTAATTTTTTTTATCTTTTATTGATATATGTTTTCATCTCACTTCAAGGTTTATATTTTTAATTATAACAATTAAATCCATATATATATATATATATACATCTAATTATTGAAATGTGACCATTGACGAAATTTTCTTTCAGAATTTTTCATTGATTGGTAGTGTACCTTTTTTAAGAAATAAAAAATATAAAGTCGCTCTCTTTCTTATTTTAGTTAGTTTAAAACTCATTTTTAATTAGTATATATTCTATCTAATAACATTAAGTAGACATTTTATAAAACAAAAAATTATTAATATCTAAATATGTCAATTACTAAATGGAGGGGTAAAAGAATATGCTTAGAGATTACAATGCAATGTGACGCCACTCACCTTATAATCATTTATACTTAAATCCTGTTTAACATATCAAAATTAATCAAAATTCTTTAATTTTTACTAATTTTTTTAATATTTTTTTCAATCAAATTTTATCTTTTATCACTTTTACATCAAATTATTATACTTTTACTATACTTTTTTTACCAAACTTTTATCTACCAAACATTCCTTAAAAAAAAAAAAAAATTCCATTGACTCACTTTTTTCACCACTACTTCACATCCCACTTTTTTCACCACTTAACATGGACAATGTGGGGCAAATCACCTATTATAAAAACAAGGCATGTCTTAGCACTGATTTTTGGACTTTTCTTCTTTAGAATAATGACATAAGTAACTAACTTGGGTGTCAAAAAGACCCTCCAACCAGCAACCTCTGTGAGTCAGACTTTTTGAAGTCATATATTTTACAAGTTATTAATTATGAATATAATGGGAGGAGCTAGAGCGCCGACAAGAGTGAGTGTACAAATTTTTTTTTTCCCTTCCTAAGCTATATATATAATTAATGCAATTTAATTATTTTTTTCCAATAATATAAAAGAAAAAACTATTTTTTTTAATTTTTTTAGCCCTTAAAATTGGTCGGGTAGCCAGCTAATGGAAAATTCACAAGCGAAATTTAGAAAACTCGAGAGTGAGTGTACAATTTTTTTTCCCTTTCCAAAGTTATATATATATATATAATTAATGGAATTTAATTAGTTTTTCTTTTTTTGGAAAAATATAAAAAAACTATTTTTTTAATTGTTTTTGTCCCTCGAAATTGGTCGGGTAGCCAGCTAATGGAAAATTCACAGATGAAGGTTAAAAAAACAGTACATATTAAAAGAAGTTAAAAATGGGTCAATTTAATTATTACAATTAAAAGTGTAAAATTCAAAATAAGATTGGTCATGAAGGTTAAGGGTTATTAATAAATTTATATTTATTATTATTATTTTTTTTACATCTAGTAATACTACAGTTACATTATTTTTTTATACCATTGTTTGCACTTTATTGGTGACGATGGATAGTTATCAGTTCATTTTGTTTAAAATTATCGCAGTCATAATATGAATACGATATCTTACGACTGTGATATTTTTAAACGAAATAAATTAATAACGTATAAATAAAAGGAATAAGTGTCATGTTTCTTTTTTCATCTAACATTTTCGTCATTTCAGTTTAGAATTCGTCCTAAAGTTTGTTTTCTATGAGGGCATTTATGCAATTTCATGTGTGGTTAGCCGCTGGATCGTGCGTTGCGCCGTCAACCGGAGAGAGAAGTTTAGGGGAGAGTCCGTACGGTTCGGACAACGCATCAACGGTCTCTGCATTGCGCAAAAGAGAGCCCGCACGTCAAACACGTCCCAAAGGCTGTAAGCAGTGGCCCCCAACCAATGAGAACTCGACAGCTTGACCTAGACAAACCGTCTCGCTTTACAATACCACCTACCCAACTTTCAAAACCACTTATCTCCAACAAGCTCTCGGTCTACGTATGTACTTGCTTTTTGAGACAAACAACAAAATTTCGCCAAATGAGAAGTAGAAGCAACCCATTAATTCTCTGAAGAAAATCTGCCCGTCCCCCTCTTTCGCTCCCACGATCTAAAAGAAGAAAGTATAATTTCTTATCTTTGCTTTTAACTTCTTTTCTTGGAATAGGGCTGTTTCGTTTTTGAGAAAAAAAAAAAAAAAAGAAGAAAGCATAATAATTTCACCAAATGGGAGGAACAACAAGAAACCCAAATTAATTCTCTGAGGAAAATCTGCCTCTCTCACCCTCTAAAAGAAGAAAGTAAAATATTTGATGGGTATCTTATCTTGATTTTCTTCGTTTATTTTCTTGGAATAGGGCTGTTTGGTTTCTGGGAAAAAAAACAAAAAAGAGGAGAGAGAAAGAGATCATGGGGAGAGGAAGGGTGCAACTAAAGCGGATAGAGAACAAGATCAACAGGCAAGTTACCTTCTCCAAGAGAAGGACTGGGCTGCTGAAGAAAGCTCACGAGATCTCAGTGTTGTGTGACGCAGAAGTTGCTCTGATTGTCTTCTCCCACAAAGGGAAGCTCTTTGAGTACTCCACAGATTCTTGGTATCATTTGTTTTCTTCTTTATATTCACTCCAATACCCTCATACATAAATATATATATACATATATTTATCTATGTATATAGATCTATTGTTTTCTGATCTGTATCTACCTATCTATATAGATCTTCTACTGATAATTTGAGTTTATTTGGCATGAAGGTTTCATTTTATTTTTGACTTTCCATTACTAGCTAGACAAGTAATTACATCTGAATGATGGCTATTTTTTGTGAAGTATTTCTTTATCCAAGGATTTCTTAGATATATGTAGGTGTTTATATATATTTATATATAGATATATTTTAGAAGATACAAGAATTTATTTATTTTTCAACAAGATCTTTTGAGTCTTGAAAAGAATTACATATTTGGTTTTTCTAATTATTAGTAATAACAATCTGCTGGGACTGACAGTCCATGCAAGTCACTGGTCTATTGCATGTCTTTTCAAGTACTCCTATTTCCTCTTGCGTTTAGTAGAATACTGTCGCATTTAATAAGTAGATCTTTAATGACTACTGATGTTTGACCCAAAAAAAATTCTATTTTTTTTCCCCTAAATTTTTTGATCAAATTTAGATCTAAAGATCTGAGTAAAACAGGTAGTTATTCATGTGTAAGCAGTGCAGTTCTTGATCTTACAATTCATAACGCAGCAATCACTAGCTAGCTATCTTTGCCCTAGTATAAGGTGCAACTTTCAAGGATACACTTTAAAGCAAAAGTTCCATAATCTTTGGATCAAAAGCTGTGACTATACTTGCTTGAATTCCTGACATGATTCCCCCAAGTTCGGTGTAACTGCTTCTGCATCTACATTCCTTGCAGCTTCTTTCAAAGGACTAGTGTGCATGCTGAATATATATATGCGTGTGCATGTGTGTGTGTCATTAGAATCTATCATAAACAGATGTTAGAATGTTTGGTATTTCAATTACTGGTTCAGATATCACAGACAACTAAGCAACCGCATTAATTAATTTAATTGGCAAAAAAAAAACTTCCATGTTAATAGTTGTTAAATCTAGATTTGTATAGTAAATCATAATTTTAGATTCGAATAGCGTTAATAGTAAAATTTAGTGCAAAATAAATAACATTTATATAATAAAATTATAAAAATATTTGATGTGAGTAAAAAATAATTATTATAGTTAAAAATTAGTAACTTAATATCGTAGCGTTGTTTAAATAAAAAGATGCTAAATGTGATTGAATTTAATAAGAGTGTGATATAAATATTTATTATAAAAAACATATGCTTTATTTACTAAAATGTCACATTACATCTCATTATTTTTCGTCAAAACATTAAACAAAAAAGTATTATATATGCAATATTTGATCAATACTTTGAGTGATTTTTATATCTCTTTCCTTGCGATTCATATGTAATACTTTTTGATGATGTTTGTCTCGTTAGATGAGGCTAGATAAGAAATAGATCATACTTTTAATTTTTATTTCATATTTAATTTCACATTTTTTTTTGGATAATGTTTATTTTAAAATGTTATCTATAATGTTATTTACATTTTACAAGAGATACTGTGCACATAATAAATTATAATTAAATATAAAATTAAAATTAAAAAATAAATACTATCTCCCATCTAACTTCATAACTAATAAAACCAACATGGCCTTTAGTCCTCTTGCTGCAGGAAAGAACTGTTGGGGAAGGCAGAATTAATTGGATATTGTGAGGATAAATTAACTGTGTTATCTTTCCAACATTTCATGTATTCTACATACATTTGGGGAAACCTCGATCTTGAACTGTAGTTCCAAGCTTGGAAGACAATTTGGAGGGTAAAAGAAAAAATTGGGGTGGTTAAAAAAGATTAGAGATACCAGTAAATTATTGGTGTATTTTTTTTTTTTTGTTTTCTTTTTCTTGTTGGTGCTTTCCCTTTATAATTAGGTGTTAATAAGTTTATTAGTATCTTTTCCTACCTTGATGCGTCTATTATAGTTTAAGCTCGATTTATGTTTGTCTTGTTAAACACTAATCTGAACTTGAACTCACTATATATCTTATTTTGCTTGATAAGTTTAAATCTATCTAAAATAATTAAGTTACTTGAATTCGACTTGAAAGTTTAATAAATCAAACTTGAAAACATCTTTAAACTCGATAAAATTTTTAATCTAAACTTAAATAGCTTACTATTTAACTCTAATCCGCTCAGCTCCATTAGTTTCGAGAGCTAAATTGGTATCTTTAGAAATCAGTCTTCTTGTATGCTATTCTCGAACGCTTCAATACACTTTGTGATTAGGAACTCGCATCATAAACATTGAACAATTTGTATTTTCTTCTTCCATGCCTAGATCTCATATTAATCACATACTTAGTTTGAGTGCCAAAATATTTACTAAGAACGTTTGTCTTAAGAACTTTTGTACATTTAAATTTTACTTATGCAACAGCATGGAGAAGATCCTAGAGCGATATGAAAGATATTCATATGCTGAGAGACAGATGGTTAATGATCCACAAACTCCGGTACATATATCCAATTGTTCATGTACACGTGTATCATTTCGTCCTAATCATTTTAAAACAATAATGTTTCAATTTTTTTTTCTGATATTTATTTATTTATTTTTTAATATGATCAATATTCTTCCTGTTAAAATGTTCAGGGAAACTGGTCCATGGAATGCGCCAGGCTCAGGGCTAAGATTGAGCTTCTCGAGCGAAACCATCGGCAAGAAAATTGTTGATTAATTACATGCCACTGAATATACATGAATATCATAGTTCACAGCCAATTAACCATTTGTTAAAATATTTATAAAAAATTCAGGCAGTATATGGGGGAAGATCTGGACTCCTTAAGTCTGAAAGAGACACAAAATTTGGAGCAACAGCTTGATACTGCCCTTAAACACATTCGGTCTAGAAAAGTATGCTATATATATATTGTTTCTTCTTCAAGTACAGTATTTTGATTTCTTATGGGTGGGTCTAAGTTGATTGACCCTTCAAATTCTTTTCCTGCAGAATCAACTCATGAATGAGTCAATTTCAGAACTCCAAAAGAAGGTGTGCATGCATTTTGGTACTTAGTTCTAAATCTATATGTCCAAAAACTGTTGTCAGAATCTTATGTTAACTCCGGAGTCAGAAGCAAGTCTTCAATAACTAGTCTCCATTTAGATGGCCGGCCTCATAGATTCAGAGAGTATGAGATTATCTGTACGTACGAATGTATAAATGCGTAGCTAGGGTAAGGAACCAAACCTACGTCATACCACAGTAAGAATCAACACCCTTTGACCGTGGGATTGCGCAGTTAATAGTCTAGATTTTGAAACATTGATTCTTACCTCCATCATCTTCAAATTTCGTTCCGGCATATTAGCTTGTGCAAATTAATGGAAGGACCATCTGCTGCATAGGAGATGAATATTGATACTGTCTCGTCATTTGTTTATTTACTTTACTTTCAAATTTCGACAGGAGAAGGCCATTCAGGAACAAAATAACATGCTGGCTAAGAAGGTTAGGCTAGCTTAAGTTTTAGCATACGTGCAAATTAGATTAATGATATTTCTATTGGTAGAGTAACCACCTGTGCATTTTTTTCAATTATTATGGCAAATAGCTCAAGGAGAAAGAGAAGGAGAAGATAATGCTGCAGCAATCTCAATGGGAGCAGCAAAACCATTGCCTGAACTCATCATCACCATTTCTTATGCAGCAGCAACTTCCCTGCCTCAACATTGGGTAATCAATCACCTCTCTTAAGTGCTAACATGATATTATTAATACATATATAGGCTTTGGAAGTAAATTTGATTCTGCAATTACTTTACTTAATTTATAGCAATTAACATCGTTAATATGTATGCACTTAACTTGAAGCCTTGTATATTGTCAGGGCAAATAGTATAGCGTGGTAAAAGAGAAAAAGGGTTCCATCTTGGTCTTCATTGTAGTTAAGATCTCTTCAGCCACCGATCTAATTTGAAAAGTATTATTCTATAAGAAAATTTTAGTAGAAGAAATACGGGAATAATGTGATATTAATGACAAAGATAGCTATATAATCATTTGTTCCTCTTCTTAATACAATCACGGCAGTTTTTTTTTTTTTTTTTTTTTTTCTAAACACAGGAAAGTTAATTTTTTTATTTTTCAAACCAAACCTAAAAATAATAAGCCACAAGCCTCGACATCTTGCCTTTGTTTCTTGGGTAGCAATAACAACGTGCAATTTTGTCCTCACCGCTTATGAATTACAGAGTAATCAAATACAATTCAAAAGTATCAAAAAAATAAAAGAGGTTGAACATAAACAGTTTTACGAGGAAAACACTTCTAAAATAAAGGAAAAAAATCTCATGTCATGGAAATTAAAATTTTCACTATGCGCAAACAATTATAAGGAGAACTAAGATAGCGTACACTAGTCTACTTTTTTAATTTTTGCTGCACTGATCATAATGGATATGTTCTACAACACATGAAAAAAAAATTTTCATTTGTACTTGATGAAAAATATGCTAAGACACTTTCGAATTTTTCAAAAACCCACACAAAACAATTTAATAATTAAAAACTACAATGTCTAAGTTAAAAGCAGTTAATTATAAGCTTAAAAATATTATGTTATTCTCTCTCTATAAGTGTTTCAAAATTTTAAGAGAAGATCTTTATTTATAAATCACTCAAATAATTCAATATTAATAGAATTGTATAGTCTCTTATTTTAAAAATTCATTAAGAAATCTTCCTCAAGTTATTTCCAACCTCAAGCAGTGGTAGACCCACGGCGGGCCGAAGAAGGCAGCTGTCTCCACTCAACTCGAAATTTTTATTATACTCCTCTCAATTTTTGAATAGACAAACTTATCCCTCTTTAAATTTGGTCTCACTGGCAGCTTGGCTCCCCTAATCCCCAAAATACCGACAATAGGACTCCAAGCGTAAATCCCTAATGACCCAATAGCCCAAATTCACTAATCAAATCATTGAATTTTCTCGTGAAACTTTTATCTAATCAAATCATTGAATTTTCTCGTGAAACTTTTATCTAATCAAATCATTGAATTTTCTCGTGAAACTTTTATAATGATGTAACAAAGTTACCCAAGCACAAGGTTCTTAAGTTTTTGAAATAAATCCCTTATTTTTCCACATCTCACTTTCGCTTTATTTATTTATTATTTAAGGTTAACAACAATTGAAATATATAGTATTGTTTAGTAAATTAAGATTTTAAATTGAAATATTGTTCTAGGGTTTTATTTTAAATTTAGAGCCATTTAGTTATTTATTTTTTGCATAAATGATTTTTTAGTTTCAAGGAATGTGTATATCTCATTTTTTTTTTTTTTTTTTTTTTGTATATGTCAATTTTTTTGCTTTGAGTATTTTATGATTAATTGAATTGAGTATTTTTCTTGATTAATTAATACCTAGATTATGCTTTTCTTTTTAATTTATGTTAAATTTGTGCAGGGTGGTAGAGATATACATAAGAATTTCATTGTCTGATTTAAAATAATTTTAAATTTTGAAAACTTATTATCATAATTATTCTTAAAAAAATAATTTTATTGTAAAAATATAATTTATTTATTTCAATCAATTAAGTATGAGTACTTTTTGCTCTCACTAACCAAAAAACTTAGGTCCGCCCCTGACCTCACTCATTAAGAAACTTCTTTAAAATATTTCAACTTCCTTAAGTATTAACAAACTTTCTAAAAAGATTCTAATAGCTGTCTAATAAATATAGTCAACTTCCAAATCCTTTCAAAAAAAATAGTCAACTTTCAAATCAAATTTTGCTTGAAATAGTTTACAAAATTGCCTTGAATATTTTAAAAATTTCATTATTGGGTAGGATGAGGACGGGATAGCCAGTGAGTTTCTACACTAAATACATTGTTTCGATATTTTCCAATTACTTTAATTGTTTTTCCCAACAAACTACCCCTACGACTTCTAATATTAATATTATGTCGAAATTGTGAAAAAATATGCTAAAAAAGTTCTCGTCATCTAGCTTGCTAGCAATCTCGTGAGGATATATTTCCCAATGAGCTCCCAACGAAATATTTGCTCAACTCCTTTTTTTCTTGAAATTTTATAGACAATATCTTTGAATCTCGGCTACTTGATCCATATAACTTTGGTGCTAAAAACCATTTGACATATATATTTGATACTTTAGCTAAATATCAAAATGAATTTGATATTCAAATTCTATACTTTACGTGTTAGATGATGCAATCAAACAAACCAATAATGGAAGGAGGCAGAATATAATGAGAAACCCCTAACCAAAGAAAAC
Organism: Pouteria glomerata; assembly: GCA_035590655.1. Taxonomy (NCBI): domain Eukaryota; kingdom Viridiplantae; phylum Streptophyta; class Magnoliopsida; order Ericales; family Sapotaceae; genus Pouteria; species Pouteria glomerata. Next base: position 15,897,965 of record JAVXUM010000030.1, read on the forward strand.
CTCAAAACTTCACTAAATCAAAACATTGGCTACAAATTCAATCTCGCAATAGACTTGACTCCTCGACTCCATATTATTGACTTTATTCGGCTACTTGATTCACCAACTCTTTAGCGAAAACTTTCCGAATCTTCGAAGATATAATACTGAATCTTAAGCAACTTTACTGAATCTTCAGCCTGTTGAATCTTCAACAAGCAAAAATCTGAACTTCTTGGAATCACAATCATGAACTATTGGGGAAGTGAATGAGAGAACTGTTTATCAATTTGAATCACTCTCTGATGAATATTTTTTCTTGTATAAACCTTAATTGCATCCAGATGTATCAACTGAACAAACTGGGGCACGTAGGGTTTTTGAAAATCTACTTGGAGCTTTAAAACACATACCTCGTGGTAAAGGTCTTCCTGTAATTTTCCTGTGAGTTTCTTGCAACTCAGAGCAAAGATCTCGTGAGATCAATTTCCAAAAACCTACATTTCAGTATCTTCTAGTGCCTACCAATGAGCATCCCATGGCTTCTCCTGAGGATCCCGCAAGCTTCTCGCGAAGTGTAATCTAAGACTTGTTTTGATTTGCTCTTCCATGCTTAGTTTGATGTATCCTGAGACTTTACACACATTACCTGACTCGAGACTCTAGTGGCCTAGCCAACACCTAAGTCTACAGGTTACAGGACATTTGTTTTGATATAATTTTGCTAATTTACAGTTATATACCTAACAAAAATCATAGTTACTAATTTGCTAATTGCAAATATAAACCTAGCATAAAGTATAACTCATAGCCGACCCCATTTAGTGGAAAAAATGTTTAATTTGGTTTAGTATAAAGTATAACTCATAAAATTTGCTCCGAAAAAAAAAAATAAAAAATAAAAAAATAAAACTAGCTTAATGTTTGCTTAATTATAAGTGGTTTTACACCTAAAGTTTGTATCTGTTATTGTCTTATAGTTTTACATTATTAGGAGTTGGCCTCTTAAATTTTTAATATTTTCACTACAACTACTATATAGATGTGTGTGTGAGGAAGAGAGAGAGAGAGAGCGAGAGTGAGCAATATTAAGTTCACGTGTTATTAAAGTTTAAAATATGACCCATTTGCCTCTCCGGATTGAATTTTAGGATCCCTTACTCGATCCACTCACATTTTGTAATTTTGTATTTTTACTATATATATATATATATATTGGTAATAACTCATGACTATGACACTCTGAAGAAAATTAATATTAAGTTTTTTATGTAGTTAAAACCTTATATAAAAAGTTTAAATCAAAAAAATTATGATAATGCATGGGTTTTAACTTTTTTTTTTTTAAACTTTAGATTCTAATAATTACTACATGTGTTTTGGTCTCTCTCTATAATAAATTTTTGATAAATATCATAGAAACGGTTCTTTAATTTGAAAAGTTCAATTTCCTAAAAATTATAATTAGATGAAATTTAAGTTGGTAGTTTTGATTTGTATATGATTTTCATCCTTGAAATATGATAAAATTTAAAATATTCAAACTGTTTTATGAGATAAATAGTAGAGGGGTTTACTAAAATAAGAATTGAGCGGAATGTTAAGAATATAAAAATGATCTCAATATTTGAATGAAAGAAAAAACCTTTCAAAAAAAGAATGAAAGAAAAAATAATTTTTAACCATTAAATCTTGGTTTATGAGAGGAATATTTTCAGATAAATTATCTTATTTATATATATATGTGTATTTGTAAAACAATTCAATGCACAAGATTTTCGTATTGTAGGATTGATAAACAAAATTACATGAGAATTATGGAGACCATCCTCAGCTGTCAAAATTATTGTAGAAGTCTTATATTTTATATTAAAAAAATTTGAAATATAGATAGTTGTTGCCCTTTATTAAAATTTTCTGTGGTTACAACATTTTTAATAGGTATAGATGCTTTATCCCCGTCCTGCATTCGTGGTTCCATCCTTAATGGGTCTTGGAGAGAGTCGAATGGCGGCAATGGTTCTTTTACAAATAGAGATATTAATTCTAGCTAGGATTCGAATGCATGATATAAATTTATTCTAATCCTAAGCAAGATTTATGCATCCGCAGCTGTTCACAATCCTGTAATTTTGAGATGTGTTGACTACGAATCTTAAGTGAGAGAGTTAAGGCTAAAACTTGCAAGGTTTTAATCTGTGATGGCAGTGGCACTTATCAGGGAGAAGCTCCAGATGCGAGGAGGAATGAGCTCGACCTCACTCTTGAACCAATATATTCATGCAACCTCGGATGCTTTCCCCCATGAAGAAATTATAAGACTCCAATTAAGGTGGTAAAAACGTAACATATATTATATTATATATTTACTCGAATGTGGGTGGACAAATGTTTTGAGGTAAGACCAATAAATTGTATGCCACTTCCTTACCTCTTTCATTTAAACTCTCACAAGCTACATAGATCGACTAAAACCTTGTGATTGATCTATGTAAGCATATTTGTGGATTGGGACTATATGCTATACATTGCTCTCTACATCTCTAAAATCAGCTAGTGTGATGGAATATCATATATTTATGTGTATATTTTGCAATTTGTTTTATGTAAACCCTTGCATTATTTCTAGATTTTCTCCTTTTTTTTTTTTTCATTTTTTTTTTTTTTTGGGTACTGCACACATTACATCAATGAGAGAATTATATCTTTTTGAATTTCTACTTGGATCGAATCACAAGTATGTGATAAAGTTATATGTGACATATCACCTCACTCTTCGTTCTTAACCGTAGATATAATTTAATTATTAAAACCCTAAATCAATTTTGAATGTTATTATCTTTTCTTTTTGCTAGGTAATTTTGAATGTTATTGTCGTTAACTGCCAATCACTTTCAATTTTAGGTGGCACTTACATAGGATTCATGTAAATCATTGACTATGTTCAATTTTGAACATCCTGTTACCGAAAGCAAGTAATTCTCTCAGTGGGAATAAAATTAATGTCTTTGTCTGCCACGAAGTGATGTCGTTTCAACTAAGGACCGTCCAGTGATCCAGAACTGCAATCTATTGGTTGGTGCCGGCATTTAGGGGGACGGTGTGTTTGGTTTCGTGTGTGGTGGGTTTTGTTCCGCCACTAAGATTTGATTTGACTGGGATTGAATGATAGTGGGATAGAATAACACAGGAACGAGTATGCTCATTTTATTGTCCTTCGAATTGAATTTTTAAGTTTCATTTGATAAAGTTTATATTTATTATTTTTCATTTTATTCTTATAAATTTTTAAAAATTAATAATTAAAATGTTTTCATTAAATTTGTTTTTTCATTATTTCTAAAAAAATAAAAACTTAAATAAAGAAATATAAACAAAAAAATATTTTCACTCTTACCTTTTTTTTTTTTTACTGTTATAAACATTTTGTTAATTTTAATACATTGTTCATTTTTGTTGTATCATATTAAAATTAATTATTTTATTAAATTTGAATAAATAATATAATTAATTAATTAATTAGTTACGTTAAAGTTTTAATGATTTAATTAATTTAATTAATATGATAAATATTTTATTAAATTATTTTAATAAATAAATAATTAAATTATATTTAATATATATTATTTTTAAATAATTAATTAGTCTAATTAATTAAAAAATTCAATTAATATTTTAAAATACTAATAAATTAAATATTTTATTAAAATAAAAGTAATTATTGTAAACAAAATTACAATATGTCCAAACGTAGTTTTAATTCTCATTTCAAAAAAAAAAAAAAAATGAAAATAAAGGTTAAACATAAAAAAAAAAAAAAGGAAAAAAAAATTGTTAGCGCTGTTAAACGGGGCTTACGAACTAAATATTCACAGGAATCAGGGCATTATTGTAGAAGAGACAGATCGATTTTAGAGATTTGCCATACCTACAATATTGCCTAATTTTGCGCCTCCAGCCAAAATAAATAACTAAATAAATTAAATAAAAAAAATGTAAGAGAGGAAAATGAAGGGGTTTCAATGAAATTTGCACTCTCCAAGCTGGGCCTGCTTCGCATAGTTGACCTGTTCAACAATGCTTGTTAAGTTTCTGTACGTAAATGCAAGGTAGCCCATACTACTACTTTGGGAATTGTTCAACAAAGCATAACCCATCCCGGC
>JAVXUM010000030.1:15925456-15939352 GCA_035590655.1 Pouteria glomerata
ACCCCAACCCCCCCCCCAAAAAAAAAAAAAAAAAAAAAAGCCCTTTAGAAAATACACCACCTCCTTTTTTTAAAAAAAAAAGGCAAGCCTTGCAATGTTTGGAACATGGATCTGTTGAGGGAAAAGAGGAGTGAGGGGTAAGAAAGCAAAATGAAGTGACGAAGTCAAATTTACTGAAATTTTTTTTGACTTAGAAGAATGAGAAGACAATTAATAGATATTGTTAAGAGAGTATAATACTTGACTATTATAACTCAAATTAGTAATTTTATTTTCAGTTTTTCTTGTCACTTCAACAAAAATTTAAAAAAAAAAATCCATGAACCAGGCATAGCCTAGAGGATTTCCATTAGGCAAGCAGCAAGGAAATGAAAAAAAACACGCAATAAAGAGCACAGACGCACAAACGAAATGGGAAATCGAATCCTAGGGTTCAATAATACAAGCAATCTTCACCGATCAAAATAACTAAACCTAACACACACGATTAAAAGGACAAACGGTAGAAATAAAGGTGAAAGAATCAAACCCGTAACACCCTATAGGGCCTGCAAAAATAAAGAGAGAGAAGAGAGAAGGACCTGGAGATTGTGGAGCTTGATGTACTCCCAGATCTTCTTGACAGCGTCCGAACGAGAGACCTCCGGAACGCCGAGGAACTGCTGGAGGGCCGGCGACACAGGGTACGACTTCAGAATGCCGCTGTTGCGAGCCAGTTTCCGGGGCTCCGACGACGATGAGCGAGGCTTGGATGCTGACGAGCCTGGCTTCGGTTTTGTCACCGTCTTGGCGACAGAGGCAGCAGAAGCGGCGGAAGATTTGGGAGTTCCAGCCTTGGCTGCAGCCATCAAAGCCCTGCAACCCTTGAAAAACCCTGGAATCGACATTCGCCCCCTCCCTACCCCCCTCTCTCTCTCTCTCTCTCTCTCTCTCTCTCTTCTCTCTCTCTAAATAAAAGGCACCTACGAACGATCAACTACCACTATTATGCCGTTGATGTATTTTTATAGTAGAGGAAAGAGAGAGCAAGGGTTTCTTTTTGAGAAATTGTCGTGCAATGTATTTTATACAAGTCGCATGGTTATGTGTCCATTTGGCAAGTTTGAACTTTTAAGTCCCGTTTGGTACAAACGATTTCGTTTTCTAATTTGCTGGATTTTTTATTTTTTTTTGGTAGGTGTAATTTGCTATTTATGTTTTTAAAATTTTATAAATTGATAACATAAATATATTTATTAAATATAAATATATTTTTATAAAAAATAAAAATTTAAACAAAAAAATTAAATAAAAAATCTTTTTCGCAATGTTTTTTTTTGTTATAAATATTTTATAAATTTTAATATTTTATCTATTTTTGTTTTATCATATTAAAATAAATTATTTTATTTAAATATTTTATTAAACTAAAATATTTTATTAAATGGGCCCTAACAATTTTTAACAAGTTTTAGTAACTTTTATTAATTTTTTATATTTTTAATAATTTTTTATCAAATATTATTAAAAATTTAGCCGGTCATTGTTTTATAATTTTTAATAAAATGTAAAAACTAGCAATTATAAACACATGTCAATTCCATTCGCCTTATACACTTGCGGTGTTTTAAAATTATAATTTGAGCGCGGCTGATAGCTTGAGTGGCACAAGTTGTAATGTCATCCGCTCATCACTCGAGTTCAATCTCGAGCATTTCTTCTTTCTCGTTTATTTTTCAAAAAAAATTATAATTAATAATTTTTGACAAAAAAATACAAAAAGTTGCTAAAAAAATTTGCTCTAGATTTTGAGCTGAATATTAAACTAAATTAGTAATTTTTCTCATTCTAAACTAAAATAAGAATATTGTGTACTATACTATAAAATAATATTAGAGTTAAAAGCTTAATTAAAAATATGGACTCGTGCAATAACGCATGCCGAAATGTATAAGTTGTGACAAAAATATATTAAAATTACAATTTAATTGTAACTGTAGAGTCATATTGGCACACATGTCCAGATGAAGGCGTTGTAACAAATGAATAATAATGTGCGTAGACGTAGAAAAATATTGGATAAATTAACACTAAGGAGTTGTCTAAGAACCAGTGTAAAATGGAATAATACATTGTGTTAAATCTAACATTTCTACTGTATAACTCATTTTTAAGTTGTATAGTCACTTGATTTTATAAAAAGTTTCAGTATTAAGCTTGATTAATTGAGAGTAAAATTAGGATGGATGAGCCGACAAAAATGTGGATAGGCATGTGATACCGTTGACTAAATTTAGTAAAATGTCATATATATATATATAATATTCAATGTTTATTTAGTGTAATATTTTTTAACGGGGTGTTTGGTGTGATGAAAAACAACGAAAAACAGTGAAAAATGTGGTTTGAGTGATATTTAGGTGTTTAGTGACAAATCATATTTTTCAGAGATGAATAGTGAAAAATATTGACTTTTGCAGAGAAATCCGTCGGAACGATTTTGAAATACGTCAGAACAATTTTTAAATTTCTTCAAAAAATATTGACAATGGGTCTTGTTTGGTAGCTTAGATAACGGTGGTCATATTAAAAAAAAATTACAGCTATTCGATAAATCGAACTCGAGTTATGTAATTTTTTTTTAGAGTTGTAATAGGTGTGAATGGATAAAAAATAATAGAAAATTTTGAAATTTTTAAAAATTTTTAAGAGCTTTTCATAGTTCCAAACAACCCCTTAGTTGTTGGAATGCTAACAAGAGATATATGGCTACCTCTTGTGGAAAGCCCAATTGGCCCAAGCTTTACCTCCGTGACCAGGGAGTGTTTGGATGTATTGATGGATCCATTCTAGTCTTGGATCAGAATATAACCCTTTTGTGGCTTCTGTCTCTACTGGAGCTGATCCTCTTTCGTCGGAGGAACTTTATGGCCATTAACCTGTCAATGAGCACCGCTTGGAACAAAATTATTCGCCCGCCAAGCTATCATTTTGTTTGCACGGAAATTCGCCGGCGCAAAATTTGTTGACCGTGCGGGCGAGCGTGTCAGTCACAAATAGTCACAAGAGTCACAGAATTCAAAGGATATGTTTGGATAAATGACACTGTTTTACCATTGCAAGAACTTCAAATTTGTCTAACTAGTATCAGTGGTGGAGTTTTTTGAGATGTGGCTTGCAATTTTTTTTTTAATGTAAAATTTTTCTTTAAGTGTGGCATAATTTTTTTTTCTAACGTTGTAAATTTTTTTCTTTAAAATTTTTTTTTCTAAATATACGTATATAGTGTGGTGGTCGCCTACCCTTAGTTAGATATTACTCCGCCCTTCGAATATGAGGAAGCCTGTTGCCACTACCCGAAAGTGTGCACTGGGTGAAACTCGCCCCATGGCCCTAGCCGGCAAAGAATCATGGAGAGTAAACCAACCTACGTAAGCCTCAACTGACCGGCTCTAATCGAGAAGGCCATTAGACAGGTCCCTTGCGAGACTCGAATTCATAACCCGAAAATTAACGGAGTCTCAGTACGACCAACTCCGCCCTTAACTAGCACAAAGGCAAGAAAGGAAATACAACTAAATTAAAAAAAAAAATGAAATAAAATGCTTAAAAGATAAAAAAGGCAAAAGAGAAGGTTTGAGATCAGATCGAGGGATCATCTCTTTGGCGGCAAAATCAAACATTGGCCACATGATCAATTTTTAAGAATGAAATCTTTTGGCCCCTTCGGGGGTGGCGCGGTGGGCGTCGGGCAGGTCTTAAGGGCCCAGGCCACTTGTGGTTCTGGGTTTGAGTCCCCCCTTGGGGGGACGGGGTTACCGCGTTTGCGGGTGCCTATTGGCTCTCACTGTGCCGAGTCGGTCAGCCAGGGCTTGTCTAGGCTGGTTTACCCTTCAGATCTCTTTGCCGGCTAGGGGCCTGAAGCGTGCTTCGCCCTGTGCGCACCCCTGTGGGATAGCGGCTGCGGACTTCCACGTACCCGAAGAATGAAATCTTTTGGGACAAACACATTTCAAGAAATCATCTTGTTACAAATTTTATTAATAAAAATTAACAACCATGGTCGCAACCTTCTTTTTCAGTAAATTAAAAATCACTGCAGCTGGTCTTCGCAACACCATGGAGATCGTGGTCTTGGAGGCCGTGGTCCCTTTCCCAGCACTAGTGGAAATCGTCCAATATGCCAACTTTGTTCTAACTCAGGAGGTCATACTGCACTTCAATGTCGACTGGTCAAAGGTTCCGTTTGAAACGATAAAAACCTTTTAAAGGACGATGAAAAACTTTTTAACGTTATTTATTTTTTATTTTATTACATGAATTACGAATTCATAATTTATCTCATTTTTTATCACTATAAACACATCCAAAATTATATTTTATCGCGATTATGCCATCAGTACGAATTAGAAGGGAATGATCATTTTTTAATTTTCAGAAGATTTCGTATCTGTTTTCCTAGGTTGGGATTAACCAAAATGAAAACTTACATTTAAGGATGATTCTTACTTTCTTAAATTATTATTTTAATATTTTTTCATTTTTAAGTTAAATAAAATCATTCAAAATGAAATTTTTAAAAAAATAGAAATAATAAAGAAAACTTTAAGAATAAATACTTTAAGATAGTACGGATGGTTTAGAAAAGCTGCTGGTGGAGAGCCAATTAAATAAAAAAATTATAAAATAAAAAATAATATTTTTAATATATTTTTAAAAAAATATTTAATAAAAAAGGTTGAAAATATTCTCACATATTTATCGAAAGATAACAAAGTGATATTTGGAGTTCTAAAAAATTTAAAAAAAAATCAAAAATTGTCGTAAAGAATAACAAATGATGAAATTTGATTAAAAGAAAATTAAAAACATTTAAAAAATTTTTCTTTGACAAAAGTTAGATCTACAAAGCCTGAACAAGGGACTCTTCAATTACTGTAGCTACAAGGTCGTAGACAAGGGACCATTTATATGTTTGTTCCCTAGCTATGTCGGCATCCAAGGAATGTTTAATTTATCAGAATTTATTAAAATTTATTAATTTCTATTAATATATTTTTATTTTTTAATTAAAATTTATCACATATTATTTTTATATTAATTTTTTTATATTTTTTTGCGATCCAACCATAACTAAAATAAGCAAAATATATATTAGAAAAAAAATTCTAAAAATAACACATACATACATATATATGTATATATATAAGTTTTGTTTAATTTTTATAAATATTTAAAAATTAATTATTTTTTACCTCACTATATATAAATTATGAATTCATAATTTATTTTATTTTTAATTACACCCAGCGCACTCAAAACGTTTGGTTGACTGAATTGAATAGGACATTTCTAACTTTTTCCTCGTCTTCCACTTTAGATGCCCACTGATTTTGAACGGAGGCAAGGCTCCACATGCAGGGAGCGGGCGGCTGCAGTAGACGTTTTACTGCAGCGGCAGCAGTAGCACCAAACGACGCTGTTTGGTGTATTTTTTCGATTGTTTCAGTCGGGTAACAGATGTATTGGAAAATTTTGACCGCATGTTAGACTAATTTTTTATTTAAAAAATAAAATAAAATAAAATAAATTAATAAATAATAAAATAACACCCACTGGATTTTTTTTGGCTTAAAAATTTGACAAAAAAAGTACACTAATTTGATATAAAAGTAATATTGATAGAATTTAATTAGAAGAAAGTAAAAAAAATTAGTAAAAATTAATGAATTTTAATTAATTTTGGTGTGCTAAACGAAACCCAAGTAACAATATGAAAAAAATGACACCGTTTTTGCTGAGAAAAAAAAAATCAAGTGAATAATATTTTATTATTTATTGGTTTATTTTATTTTATTTAATTTTTTAAACAAAGAATTAATATACCGTACTGCCAAAATCACACCAACATAGCCTGAAACAAATTAAAAACCGAACAAAACGACACAATTTTAGAGAAACACAACCTGAAACAAATTAAAAAAGAACAAAACGATGCCGTTTCGAGGGAACTGCAGCTCCCCGGCGTCCCTTCTTTCAGGGGTGGGAGGGAGGAAAACGCGTTTTTTTCTTTGGGGGCATAAGACACGTGTATCATTTCTTTTCTGAATGTCTCAATCAATTATCGTGCAACGTGTAGATGGATGATTGGCCCATTGCCCTCAACTCCCCGGTGTGTGTAAATATAAACTCACATAATCAAGCTAAAACACTCAAATTCATTTTCTCTACCCAATTTCCTCTCTCTTTGTATCTCCTCTCTCACAGTTACACCCCCTTCTCCCAACATAAGCAGATCATGGCCAGCGCCCACACCGCCACCGGTTCTAACAACACACCAGGCCTCACGAAGACTGCTGTTGGCACCGGATCACTTGACGTATCAGTATATTTCATTTCCTCGTCTTCTATCTCTTCCCTCACCCGTTCTCTCTATCGTTTATCTCTCCCGTTCACTCTCTATTCTCTACAGGAAAAAATGACGAACACTGGCGTCTGTTCTTCAATCCCATCCGCTGTTACTGCCTCCAACGAGGCAATTCCTGGATATGAAGCGGTTACTCCCTCCTCTGCTGAAGTTGACGCTGATCCCCCGATCACCGTTCCTCTTGCGGACAGCGACACTGCTCATGCCCATGACGGCGCTGTGTCTCGTCCCGTAGGTTCCATCACCACCGCAACTCCTTCCGGCGATGCTCTTCCTGGAAATGCCGGATCACTTGATGTACCAGTATATTTCATTTCCTCGTCTTCTATCTCTTCCCTCACCCCCTCTCTCTATCGTTTATCTCTCCCTTTCACTCTCTATTCTCTACAGGAAAAAAAGACAAACAGTGGCGTCGGTTCTTCAATCCCATCCGCTATTACTGCCTCCGACGAGGCCACTCCTGGATATGATGCGGTTACTCCCTCCTCTGCTGAAGTTGACGCTGATTCCCCGATCACCGTTCCTCCTGCGGACAGCGACACTGCTCAAGCCCATGACGGTGCCGGGTCTCGTCCCGTAGGTTCCATCACTCCTGCCGCCGGGAACAACGCTTCCCAAGGTACGTACTTTCTGTTCTCGCTGTTGGTGGTGCTTTAGGACGAGGTTTTTGCAGCTCCGTTGGTTTGGGCTTGGGAGCCTATTGCCCAAAGTTAAAAAAAAATTCCGTATATATATATTCAAATACTGACGATTTTAATTTATTATTGAAATTGAAAGTGTTGGATGACTTTTTATGTTCAAAAAATTTTTTCACTGGGTGATTGGCCGATGAACCATTTGTGATAGTAACAGAAGTGGTGTTGTGTTGTTGACGCGCTGTGGATGGAAAAAGAATATGGTACAATATGACGGAGAAAAAAAGGGGAGGCGATGACTCAGGAGGGAGATCTTCCTGTCGCCACGGTGTGAGAGGGGGTGTGGTGGGTTGGTGCTCTTGCTGGTATCTGGGATGAGGGTTACATTAACTGGTTTCTGGATCTAGGTTAAAAGAGGATAGGTTTGGGTTGACATGATAGAGTGTGAGGGAGGCGAGAAGTGGACTTGGTCTGGCAGGATAAGGGATCAAGTTGCCCATGAAACAGGAAGGGGCGAATAGCAATGAGAAATTGAGAGTAAATTTGATATTAATTGGTAAGTGGTGATAATTAAAGCAGATTTAATTATTCGGGAATTTGAGTAACCATGTATCAGGTTATTTTATTTATTTATTTATTTTCTATGTTGTTTTCAATTTGGTTAACTTTTAATATTTTAAGATTGTGTTTGGAATAAAAAAGAAATGAAAGGCCAATTACTAATAACAACAACTCCAACCGTTTCTATCAACAAATATATGTCTAAACCTCATCTTAAACCCTAAAGTTCCTTCTCTCTAATCCAATCTCGTGTTCACACTCTATTCTCTACAGAACAAATGACAAACACTGGCCTCGATGCGAACAACCATACCATTATTTCCTTCTCTCCAGGGGTTGCTGCTTCTACCTCTGCTGGTCTCGCCCATGACCACCCCGTTCCTGGGTCAGCTCCAGGGGACACTTCCCACGGTACGTTTGTTCAGCGTTAAAAAGAATTTTTAAAGATAAAAATTAATACTTTCGTCAATATACAATTATATAAAAAGTTATTTTTTTTTATTCTTATATTATTTATAAAATATTATTAACTATACTTGTAATGGTTATTTTGATTTAAGGAATTTTTTAAAATTAAAATTACTAAAATATTATTTAAAATAAATTATGTCACAAAATAAATTAAATGAATTAATTACATAAGCAATGTTTGGTGCTATAAAAAAATACAAAATTGTATAAATCTTTACAAATACAAATTATGAAATTATAAAATTCAAATTTTCTACTCGCTGCATAAAATACGAAATATTAATTTTTATAATTTTTTAGAATGTTATACAACTTCAAACATATCTATTATTTGTAGAAGTATAATATTAGACCATCTTAAATATAAAATTTTTGATTTATAATTTTGAGATTCAAAAAAACTATTATATGAATATTTTTTTAAATTTAATTATTTTTTTTTATTTTAAACTCTCAAATAATTTGATACAATCTGGAGTTGCATTGCTACTGTCTAGGTGTTGGGAGATGTATTCGGGTACGTTTGGTAACTTTGGTTTGGTGCGATAGGAGTGATATATATATATATATGTATATATATTGATGGGGCTATGTGTGGTTTTATATATGTTAACATATATACATACATATAAATTTACGGCAAACCCAGCAAATTAACCAACTCAAAAAAATTGGTTGATGGATAAGGGTTATATATACAACTCACACCCCCAAACTCTCCTGTGAATGGGTGATTGGCCCATGAATAGTTTGTGATAGTAACAGAAGTGCTGTGGTGTTGCTAGTGCACTATGGATAAAAAGGAATATGGTAGAAATAAGACGGAGAATGATATTTTATGGTAGAAATACGGGGATACATGTTATGCACGTAAATTTTTATAAATTTTTTATTTAAAAATTATGTGTGTTTATTAATTAATTTGAATATTTCATTTAAAAAAATTTCTTAAACAATAAATAATGATAATTATTAATTAAAGGAATTTACTTAAATTGTAAATAATTAAGGGGTATTTAGATAAAATAAAAAAACATTATAAGAGTAGTTAGTACTTAAAGGACATTTAAGAAAAATAAAAAAAATAAAATAGTAAAATTTCTTAAATAACTTATACAAGTTAAAAAATTATTTATACATCAATTTTAAATTGTAAGTGATTATTCATGGTTAAATGGTTAAGGGTCATTAATAGAAAAAATAAATAAATACAGCTTCATCCAAAAAAGTTTCATAAAGAAAAAAATTTCACCCAATCTTGATATTTGCCCTATAATGGTATAGGCGAGAGCAAATTTGATATTAATTGGTGAGCGGGTGATAATTAAAGCATATTTATTTAAGAATTTGAGTAATCATATATCGGGTTAATTTTATTTATTTATTTATCTTTTATGCCTATTTTAATTAATTTCTAATATTTTAAGATTGTGTTTGAACTGAAAAAGAAATGAAAGGGCCAGATTCCAAAATTTGTTTGGTCTCCAGTGCAAAATGAAAAAAAAAAAAAAAAAAACTAATGAATGAGATTTGAAATCAGACACAACACTAATTATTATTTTTTTTTTTCACAGGTCATCCCAGTCCACAATTTTCATCATCGAAGACGTATACATGGTTTTGGGTGTCGGTGTTTGGACAAATACTTTTAGCGAATATTGTTAGCCTTAATATTCTACCCTTCCCAATATGATCATTCTATTATAATCTATATAATTAAAATATTTATGGTTGTTGTTCTCGTTTTTGTTATCACATCTGTCTTACATTTTGCTTTGGCATACTCTTTAAACTATTTGAGAAGGAGAGGCCAAAGTGATAATACTAGAAGAATTGATTCTATTGTCACTGTCATTACTGTTGTCATATATTATATAATCATAATCGTGTCTAGCAGACTAAGTAAACCTGATCTTATACTATATGTTCGTCTCATCGCTACTACTTGTTCATGCACCCTTATGGCATTCTTGACCTACGTTTTTAACGATGATGTTGGGAAAATGAAGACCACAATTACCCTATTATTCTTGGCTTCTACGTTGTATAATTTTCAGCAAAACGAGAGAATCTACATATTATTCTACGCGGTAGCTTCCGTCGTAGGCATTCTTACTGTGGTAAGCTGCAAATATTTTTTTCAACTGCTTAATTGTTGATAGTGTTCCATTTTTCTATTAATTATTAATTCATTTATTAATAGTTTATTGGAGGTGACGGGCCCGTTTCCACCGATGAGGAGTTCTCTAGGATTATTTCCTTGCCCCTCCGTGTCCTGCCAAATGATGAAGAGCAAAGTACTGTATGACTCGCTGATCAGTAACGTAATAACTCGTACTTTTTTTTATATATTATTTTAACTATAATTTATTGAGTTTTGACTTAATTTTTTTAATGAAATGTCCTTTTAGATCATGTGGTTATTAGCATCTTGTGTCTATATATATGTGTGTAGGCGTGTGTCTTTGAGCACTAACAAAAAACTAGAGGGAGGGGAGGTGAGTTGGTATGGAAGTGTCACACAAATTTTTTTCTTTTTTTTTTTATTTCTAGAGTGTAATTAGGGTAGTTTGAGTTGTGTTGAGAGAGTTAGTTTAGTATTGAGGTTCTTGTGTTCATAGTTGTTAGTTTTCAGCATTTTAGAACTTCTCAGAGTCTCACTCGTCTTCCCCTTGAGGTAGGGATTTAATTGTTTCTTATCACTTATATGTTATGTTTATGTTTACGGTAATATTGGTTATGATATTTAGCTTGTTTAATGCATGAAATGGAAGTTGATATAATATATACATGATTACATATATGAGTTTGAGCAAGAAGACGATCGAGATTGAGTTCAATTCATGCTAGCTATACTTTGGATATTTTGATAAATTGATATATGTAATGTTGATATACTGTTGAGGACTAAAATCAAACATAAACATGGATGGTATTGATTTTGAAACAAGAGAAACAAAGTTTGAAATTGTGGAGACCCAAAACAGAGTTATTACACTTGAAAAATGTAATTATATAGTTTGATTTTTATTGTCAGTTACGGCTATTGGTGTTGTTACATTATGGTTTTATCCTAATTTTAGTTACTAATATTAACTTTCTTACTTGTGCGGTTTTTGTTGGAGAGGCAGAATAGCAAGCCGAAAAGAAGATAAAGGAAAAGCCGAGTGAGCGGAGAAGATATCGTCCGGTCACTAAGTCTACCGTCCAAATAACAGAGAGAAGCTTCCAACTTTGTTATCTGAATGCCCTGATGCTTCCCCATATTTTTTTTAGGTTTTGTTTTTATTGTTTGAGACTCTATAAATACTTGAAGGACACGACAGCTCTGGGGGTCGGCAATTTTTATCTTTAGATTGATTCTAAGAGTTCTAGAGTGATTTTTGAGAGTTTTTAAGAGTTCTTTTCATTAAAGATTCACAGTTCAAGATAGTTTCAATACTACGTTTTCGTTGTTCATAATTCATCAAGTTTATATTAATGGATTTTGTCTTTTCGTGCTCACTTTTTAATTTCTGTTATTTAATTATTACTATGCTGGGCTAGGTTATTTGTCTCGATCTAACCCACCAATCTATATTAATTAATTAGATGTGATCATACTCATGCATTCAATGCTAAATCTTTTGATATTTTCTTTCATGAATAATATTTTTTTCCTTATTTTAACACTCTTGAAAACAACTGATTTTGATCGTATTTCTTTAAAATTCTTAATAATATTAGTTAATTAAAACTTTTATAAAATAATTTGAAAAAATAAGATTTATACCAAAGATAAAATAACGATTATATTCTGGTTTCTAATCGTAAGCGTGGTTTTAAAATCAACCTTTGAATTCTTATTTGCTTTTCACGAAACTATTTTGCAGTTTATTTTTTTGAAACTTGAATATTAAAATAAGTTTTATATTATATCTGCCCTTGCTCTACTTACACAGTTAAAAATTAAGTTTGAAGTATAAGAATGTACAATTGTAGTTAAAAATTTAGTTAGTACACGGTCAAATAGTAGGAATTTTTTAAATTTTGTAAAAATATTAATTTTTTAAAAAAAATTAAAAATTTGTAGTTGTGAAAATTTAAAGTAATTCAAACTACTGCAATTAAAAGAAAATAAATAATGATATTTAAATTAAATATTAAAAAACTATTTCTATTTTAGAATCCACATTAGAATTAATATTTATTTAAAAAATAGTAATTCCCTCAGTTGCATCGATTTATCTTAAAGGATCATAACAACTAGAAGATGATTACACTTGAAAAGTATAATCATAAACATTAATTTCTATATAAGTATTGGTAATTTATGTTTTAATATGTCTATTTTAGTTTAATTTTGTTTATTTATGTTAATTTGTCTGTTTATGCACGTTTTGATAGAAAATACATTAAAATAACTTGTTGAAATGAGATATATGCATATTTTATATAGGAGTTCCAAAAATTAAAAGTGATATTGTAATATCCTAGAATTCTGGATTAACATAAATTGATAGTTTTAAACATGTTTTGAATGTGTTAATATATTATTTAAGCAATATTAGTCATTAGGGAAGGCTTAAGGTTGGAAATTTTGGAAGCAATGGACCAAATAACTTAAAAATGAATATTTTGACTTGAAGGTATGCAGATGAGCACCCTAAGTAAAGGGTCGGGTGCCTGAGGTCCCAAGTGGAGCGCCTAGGGTGCCCAGTGGGGCGCCCCAACTATGTCAAATTTGGATAAATTGACGTGGCTTTGCACATATAAGGTGGGGATCACTTCTATGGAAGGGTAGAGGAATAGGAGAAGATCTTAGGGTGCTGTAGCTTGCTTGGGGGATAAGTTGGAGGTGTTATATATGTGTAAGAGAGAGGAGAAAGGGAGATTTTGGTGTTTGGGAGAGGAGAACCAAGAAAGGAAGTTAGAGCCAAGGAAGGACCAGGGAACTTGGTTTTGGTAAGCTATGCTAACGTTTACCAAATTCAAATTAATTTTACAAGAATGAAATTAAGCTCTCAATGAATATTTCTATGTAGTTTGTTTGTTATTTGGATCAAGGATTGAGGGACAGTGATCAATTCAAAGTTGGAAGCCAAAACCCAGAAATTTGTTATCTTCATGTTCCATCTTGTTTAACTTTGAGGTTGGGTTTTCTATCCTCCTAGTTGCATACATAAGATATAATAAGTTAGAAAATGTTGTTATGATGATTATTTAAGAATTTGGAAGTATAAAGATGTAATTCTAGTGTTGTATAATGGGTGTATACTGATTACTTTTGAAAAGTGTAATTACAAACTACCATTTAGAATAGAAAAACATACATTTGTTTTCTTAATTTTAAGCCATTTTTGTTATATTTATTATTTATGGTCTCTTGTTTGTAAAATGCAGGAAAAAGAAGTAAATTATTGAGATTAATAGTGGTGATGAACCTGAAGAAGCCACTGCTTTCCGGACATTTCGACACTCAATTCGGATTGCAGCGAATAAGAGACGTGCTGAAGAATAAAGAAGAAAAACTTCAAAACTCTCTGGTGTCTAGACACCTGGACCGTGCCGTCCGGACATCAGTGGTGCGACAACAGTAGAATTTTAAGTTTTAAAGTTTGAATTGTTAGGACTATAGATAGACATATTATAGCTGTCATGAGGCACGTTTTTCCAGAATTCTTTTACCAGTTTTGCTGACTGCGTATAAATGTTGCGTCTCAATTCAACCCCCAAGTGTAAGGGCGTGCGGTGTAGTTTTACCTATTGGTTTCTAGGATCGTATCCACAGGGAATTCTAGGTTTTAATTTCTAAGTTATCAAAGCCTATCTAGTTTCAATGTT